>VMDO01008224.1:0-85486 GCA_007922755.1 Pedetes capensis | reverse complement strand
ACACACACACACACACACACACACACACACACACACATAGATGTATGGGCTGAGATTTAGCTCAGTTGGTAGAGCGCTGTGCTGCAGTCTCTGAGGTCCGAAGTTCAATTCCCAGCAGCACAAAAATGGGAGAAGTACCTGGCAATCCACTCCCAAGGCAATCCTGAAACAGTCAGCCATTGAAAACCCTATGAGGGTTGCTATGAGTCAGATACCAACTCGGCACCTAACAACAACAACACACACACACACACACACACACACACACACACACACACACACACACGAAATTTTTTCCCTTGAAGGTAGATTTAGCTCCCACATATGAGCAAGAACATGTGGTATTTCTTTTTGAAATTGAGTTATTTCTCTTAAAATGATACTCTTTAGTTCCATCCACTTTGCTGCAAATAACATAATTTCATTCTTCTTTACTGCTGAATAGTATTCCATTGTATACATATGCCACATTTTAAAAATCCAACTCTCTGTTGATGGTCATCTGGATTGATTCTATAGCCTTGAAATTCTGAAGAGTGCCACATTAAATATGGTAGTGCATGTGTTCTTGTGGTATGATGACTTATCTTTCTTTGCAACCCCCAAGCTCTCTAACATCATTATCTTACAGTCCTCTTTTTGTTAATTTGTTAAATATTTGAGACAGGGTCTCACCAAGTTGCACAGGCTGCCTCTAGCCTCGAACCTGTGCTCCTCCTGCCTCAGCCTTCCGAGTAGCTGGGATTACAGGTGTGTGACACTATGCCCAACTATTTTGTAATATTGTTCATGAACCCAGGGACCTTGGTGTAAGACAGTGCCTGGCACATAGTAGCTGCTTAGTACCTCTCTGTTCAATGATGTGGTGAATCCTCTGGAGAGTAGGCCAGTGGCGCTGCTCCCCCTCCTTACTCTCGTCATCCTGCTCTGTCCTTCATGCACAGGCCTGGGCGCACACAGAGTCATGTGTGCACACGCCGGAGGCATGAGCCTGAGAGTCTTTTCCAAAACAAAGTCAGTAGTTAACAAATGAAGTGCTGTTGCTTCCCAGCTTAGCTAACAACCACCTTGGCCTTGTCTGTGTGACTGCGTGAGGCATTACAAATGAAGGGCTCAGGGACCCTGAGCTCTGTGGACTCGTTCCAGTGAGAATACAGGATGCACTTGAAATTAAGAATGCTTCTTTGTGACTCATTAAACCCTTCTCTGTTCCTCTCTATTAGGCATGTGTCTGCCATGCCCTGCGAAGCTATGATATTAAAAAGTGGAAGAGTCAGGTGGAAATAAAAACATTTTACTTCAGCGACCAAGCCATGTGCCCCTTAATTTGAAATAAATCTATGACAACCGACAGATACTTCTTTCAGACAGTTGTGGAGAAAGGCTTGACTTGTCCTAGTAAATCAGACACAGGCTTCATTATTTTTAGTCTCGTTAAAAAAATGTTACCATAGCAACACCACCATCATCTAGGGCAAATGTTATCTCTTTAAGTCAATAATATAAGGAGCTGTCCCACAAATACCTAGTGCTTTCAGAGGAAGAAATGGCTTTCCAATGAAACTAATTTCTTCTAAGTCTTCGCTATTCATCTTCATTTGTGAGCCCAGAACCTCTTTCCCCTGTAAGTGAGAGATATGAAAAGCAATATGCAACTTTCTATGTCCAAGGCTGACCTTTCTTCTTCGTGTTTGTAGAAAATCATTAATTCTATTAGTTCCTTGAAACATGTAGTTTCATTTGTTGCTTTTTAATTTGCCCAAGGGAAGCATAATGGTAATTAGTTTGCCCCTTGGGCAGAGCGTTGTGTCTTCTGAGAGGACAGAAGGGAAGCCATATTGGAAGGCATACATGTTTCTAAACTTGTGTAAGATCATTTTAAGTGATGCCACCAGCGGCTTAGTCCCTATGGACCTTCATTTAGTACCTGTGGGGCAGGGCAGGTGCTCTGTAAGCACTAGCTGGCTTCACCAATTTGACTCCATTTTTGGTCAGAACTGAGAGTATTCATGAAGACTTACTAATATCCTAAATTTTGCAATGATGGTAAGTTTGAACCCCACCCCCCAAAGTGTGAGATTTGGACCTTAAATATTAAATCTAACCCCTTCAAACTTGTTCTCATAACTGAAAAATATTTTTATTTTAGTCTTGGATCAAAGTACCACAGGTTGGCTAGGGAAGCAAGTTGGGGCCACCCTGGGCCGTGGTTCAGAATGCTGCTAAGGTCTCACAGTCTCCAAAGATTGTGTTTCCTCTATTCTCAGATTTGAATTCCCCCCATCCCTCATCAAGTACCTTTGAAGTCAGGGTATGCCTAACAACGGCTGGTGTGACACCATTTTCCAGTGGCGGATTTTCATTTCTTTGTGGTGTACGTGGAAATGATGTATTTTAGGGGGAAGGGGGAAAGGGAAGCAACTTTTACTGCCCGCACAGCACACATCAAGCCCTGTGATAAGCAATTTAGAAGCACTGTTTTGCAGACCCCAGGAAGGAGGCATTTTCAACTTGTGGCAAACTGAGGCTCTGAACATGTACATGATCACAAGTTGGCAGTGTCAGAGTTAAGATTTGGAGACAAACCAGGATGACTTTATTGTAGGGAAATAACCACTCACAGTCTCCATGTGACTTGCCTTCAGCTTATTCTGTTCATAAAATTGTTTGCAAACACTTAAACTTTGGAGCCGGGTAGGATCTTATGAGTCAAGAGGTCCGACTCCACCATGTTACTGATGAGGGAACTGAGGCGGAGAGAAGTGACTTGGCCAAGGTAGGAGAGGTGGCACCGCTGAGAATTAGCATGGCTGGGCCTGGGGTCAGGGTGGTGTCCTTTCCTCCTCTCTCAATGTCTCTGTCTCTAGCACACAGTGAGGCCCTCCTGACCATGCCTTTGTGGCTTGGCCACCCCTTCAAGGGACTGACACTCAGTTCACTCCTCCTCTGTTGTCATGCTGCCCCCACACTGCAAGCTGATTGCTCACCTACAGCCCCTGTATTAGCCTGTCTCCTGTTGCCAGTAGCACAATACCACAGATGGGGTGACTTATAGAGGAAAGAAGATGATTTGGGCTCACAGTTCTGGAGATGCAGAAGGAACTGCCTCTGCTGATGGCCTTCTTACTGATGGAGTCCTGAAGTGACACAGGACATCCTGTGGCTAGAGACAGGGAGTGCGTGTGCATGCAGGTGTGGGACCTCTGGTCGCTCTCTCTTCTTACAAAGCCAGGAGGGGTCAATCATAGGGGCTCTACTCCTATGACCTTGTCTAATCCTAATCATCTCCCAAAGGCCCCACTTCTTTTTAAAATTATACTTATTAATGTGTATTAATTGTACCTATTAATGGATTTCACTGTGCCATTGCCATATGCATATCTGTCATGTTTTGGTCATATCCACCCTCCCAACTACTCTCTCTTAACCTCTCCTTTTACCCCCTACCCAGTCCACTTACCTTCCCTAGTAGTCCCTCTACTACTTTCTGGTTTTTTGTTTGCTTGTTTGTTTCTAGACTGCACATAGGAGAAAAAATGTGTGATCTTTGTCTTTCTGCATCTGACTTATTTTGCTCAACATGATGATTTCTAGTTCCATCCATTTTCCTACAAATGTCTTAATTTCATTCTTATGGCTGAATAATACTCTATCACGTATATATTGTGTATTTTCTCTTTTTTTCTTTTAACAAATGGTTTATTGATGTAATCAATGACAGGATATTTGCATCTTTTATGGCCAATCTATAGACTGCATCTTTGAAATGGGGATGGGGGTTGTTTTCCCATAAATGTAAAGCTATACACAATCTAGGTACATTTAGTGCAACATTTTCCTCAATCCCCCAAGTTCCATTCCCTTTATTGACTGCCATCTTCTTGAGTCACTCATAGGAGAAAAACACTGTCAAAATCAATATTTAGCAGCATGTTTAAAATTCATTTTGTTGTCTTGAATTAAAAAAAAGTTAAACTAACTGGGTGCAGTGGCACATGCCTATAATCCCAGCGACTCTGGAGGCAGAGGCAGGAAGATTGCAAATTTGAGACCAGAGGTAGTCTGCATAATTTAGCCAGACCCTGTCTCTAAAAAGAAAAAAAAAGTTAAACCATTCCATTAGTATAGTGATTCCTTATGGTCTTATTTACTTCTATAGTAAGATATGAGAGACCAAAATTTCCATAGATGAATATTTCCCATCTTTTTTAAGGATTCCCAAAGACTTTGGGAGGGGGAATCTATTTTTTTTTCACAATAAAAGGAACAGAGTAAGCCCATGAGAGTTAGATAAGCCATTTAAAGCAAGACCACCCTTTGCATAGCTTGGTTTCTGGTGCATGAAGGGATTCAATACAATCCCCTAGCTCTTAGTTCATAGGAAGAGGAATTTGGGAGAGAGAAATGCAGAAATTATCAGTGCTATTTAATAGCCTAGGAAAAGAGAAAACACAGGCGAGAAAATACAGTCAGTAGAAGCCAGGATGTCTGAAAAGGATACAGAGCATGGACACAGAGAAAAAAAGCATTATTCCTACCAGCAAAGAAAAAGAATTGTGGACAGAATCACTCAAGAGAGATGCAACCACTGAGTGCAATGTAGCTTTAGTTCATTTGTCATCACAGGGATGTGCAGGAGAAGACAAAGCCCAGGATCGAGCCCATTGTGTTCTCAAGCTTACTAGTGTTGTGGCTCAATAGCCTTTGTGGGCTGGGGAAGCCAGAGCTCGCCACCATCACATGCAAAGGACGAATGGAACCATACGGCTGTCAAATGCCAGCCTGGACTTGCTTTCTTATGAAGGGCCTGACACCTGTGTGGAGATGCCTTCGTTTTGAAGGCAGAGGAGGGGCTCTTCATGAACTCTTTCTACTCACCATTTTTCTTGTCACTTCATTCCTACTAGATAAGATGTTGCCAGCTGTCTCAGCTAGCTTCTAATGTGGACACAGCATCAATACCATACTCATTCCTGAGTGAATGGCCTGGTTCTTCCACTGAACAGGCTCAATATGCTGCTTTGGACACAATAGGTATGATCTTGTTTGAGAAAAGTATGTAAACAGAAGGCCAGATTTTGTTAGTCTACATCCCAGAAAATTGGGAGTGTATTCCTCAGCTCTTACACAGTTCCACGACTTGCTTTGTCACCTCTTTGTACTGCTGTAGCCTGGCAGCAACAGCTTCAGGTTTATCATCTTCCTGCTGGGCTAATGGCTCATCAGTGATGTCAGCAACCATATATACTTGACGTGGGTTAAAGTCCAGGTTATAGCCCTTTTGCTGTAAGGGTGAATCCAACATCGACTGGGACGATTTTTAAATGTCTCAAATGGAGTGTTCAAACTGCTCAGTAGATCCAGGTCACGGACTGGGCTTCATTCTGTACTAAGGCCCTTGGAAGACCTTGTGGGAGCCAACGTTGGCTGCTCATAGTCTCCAGCTCTGACATCATCATGCATGCGATCACATGATTCAAAGCCAAAAGCCCCTTCTGTAGGTACTACTCTGCCATATTGCCAACTTCTGTGTTGGCCTTGAGGTTCTCCCACACGAAGTAGCTGCTGGAGAGTTCTGGGCCATTCTCTGGCAAAGTTCTGGGCCATTCTCTGGCACACAGTGCCCTGGCCAGAGCTGGGTGCCCCGAGGATGACTGTGCCTGGGAGTCGGGAAGCCATGCCTTTTGGGAGGAAGGGAGTAGTCCAACAGACAGCCCAGCCAGGAGTCCCCAGGGCACCTAGAATTTTTGTTCTTGACCCCTGCCTCAGGCAACCTCTGCTCATACGGGGCCTCCCATGCCCGATACAGCATATTTTCTTTATTTATCCATTGTCAGGCACTAGGCTGATTCTATAGTTTGGTTGTTGTGAACTGTGCCACAACAAACGTGGGTGTGCATGCATCTTTGTTGTCGCTGACTTAGGTTCCTTTGCATATATACCCAGGAGTGGTAGAGCTGGATTCTATGATAATTCTATTCTTAGTTTTTTTTAGGAAGCTCCATACTGCTTTCCTTAGTGGCTGTCCTAATTTACATTCTAGCAATGTATAAAGGGTTCCTTTTCATCCACATTCTCATCATCATTTTTGTTATTTTTTGTTTTTTTAATGATAGCCATTTTGACGGTGGTGAGATGGAATCTTAATGTAGTCTTCATTTCTAATTTTCTGAATGCTAAAGATGTTAACATTTTTCCCCTTTACTTATAAATGTTGGTGTGGTACAGGGTAATGTGGCATTTGCTGTTTCCATTGTGCTACTATTATATTGCTTTTGGTTACACATTCATCAACTTACAAAGTTTATGGAAACCTTTGAATAATATGTAGTAAAACTCATGCAGTTATGGATTATATTCCCATTTTCCCTCGTGCATTCATAAAGTTGCATCATTTACATTGAGATTATCCCCTTCCCTTTTATCCCTTAACCTTATTTCCTCTCCTTTTCCTGCCTTCCACACCTTTACTTCCCCCTGCCAGGCCCCTCCCCCTTCTTTCTACTCATATTTTCTCTTCTTAGCTAAGTCTTATTGTTCATTTTTATATATCTACATATGTATAGTTTTTTTCTTTAAGTAGGATTCATCTCCCACATATGATTGAGAACATAAGGTATTTCTCTTTTTGAGCTTGTGTCCATTCACTTAAGATGATATTCTCCAGTTCCATCCATTTTGTTGTAAATGACATTATTTCATTCGTTCTTATTGCTGAGTAATATTCCATTGTGTATATGTGCCACAATTTTTTTATCCATTCTTCTGTTGATGGACATCTTGCTTGGTCCCATATCCTTGCAATTGTGAAGAATGCTACATTAAATATGGAGATGGAAGTGTCTGTGATTTGATGGCTTGTCTCCCTTTGGGTATATTCCCATGAGTAGTACAGCTGGGTCATATTATTCTTAATTTTCTGAGGTATTGCCATATTTATTTCCAGAGTGGTTGACTGAATTTGCACTTCCCACCAGCATTATAAAGGGTTCCTTTTTCTCCACATCCTCTCCAGCGTTTGTTATTATTTGTTTTGCTGAGCTTGGCCATTATTACTGGAGTTAGATGGAATCTCAGTGTTGTTTTGACTTGCATTTCCCTAATGGCTAGGGATGGGCTGGGATTTAGCTCAGTTGGTAGAACACCACTCTGCAATCTCTGAGGTCCTGAGTTCTATTCCCAGCACTGCAAAAACGGGAGAAGAACCTGGCAATCAACTCCTGAACCAATCCTGAAACAATCAGCAATTGAAAACCCTATGAGGGTAGCTATGAGTTGGACAAGGCACCTAACAACAATGGCTAGGGATATTGAAGAAGTTAGCATTTTTTTTGTATATTTATTTGTATTTCTTTTGACAAGTGTCTTCTCAGATCATTTGTGTATTTATTAAGTGGATTACTTTTTTGTTGTTGTTAAATGTTTTGCGGGGCTGGGATTTAGCTCAGTTGGTAGAGCACTGCACTGCAGTCTCTGAGGTCCCAAGTTCAATTCCCAGTACTGCAAAAATGGGAGAAGGCCCTGGAAATCCACTCCCAAGGCAATCCCAAAACAGTCAGCCATTGAAAACCCTATGAGGGTTGCTATGAGTCAGATACCGACTCTATGGCACCTAACAACAACAACAACAAATGTTTTGCATTCTTTATATATTCTGGATATTTTTACCCTGTCAGATGAAGAGCTGGAAAAGAGTTTCTCCTATTCTGTGTGCTGTCTCTTTACTGTTGACTATTTAATTTGCTGTGCAGAGGCCTTTTAAATTGGTGTAATCCCATATAAAAATACTTGCTATTGTTTCCTGAGCTATTACAGAGAGTCATTGCATATGCTTATATCTTAAAGTATTTCACCTTTGTTTTCCTCAAATTCTTACAAAGTTTCAGGCCTCACGTTAGGTTTTTGATGCATTTGAGTTGATTTTTGTACCTGGTAATAGGTATGGATCCAGTTTCACTCCTCTACATGTTGATGTCTGTTTTTTCCAGCACCATTTGTCGAGTTGGCTCTCTTTTCTTCTATGTATGTTTTTGGCACCTTTATTGAGAATCAGATGACTGAGGATGCCTGACTTTACTTCTGGGTCCTCTGGTGTGTTCCATCTATCTATGTGTCTGTTTTGGAGCCAGTACTATGCTGGTTTTGTTGCTGTGGCTCTGTAGAATATTTTGAGATCAGATATTGTGACGTCCTCAGCTTTTTTCTTTTTGCTCAGGATTTGCTCAGGATCTGTCCAAAGGCCCCACTTGTAAACCCTATAGTTGGATTAAGTGTTTGCCCTTTTACTGCCTCATCATGGGGATTCAATTTCAACACATGGACCCTTGGGGGCCACAGTCAATCCATATCCAAACCATGGCACCGCTTTGCTCCTCTCCTTCCTGCAGGTGAACCTGGATCTTGTGATTCCTCCTCCAAGATGACGTTGAATCCAGGTGAAGATGATAATTGAACAAAGGGAGAGAAGATCCTCCAGGGCCTGTGCTTGGAGACACGACCTACATGTTTGCTGCCTCAAGAGAATGACTTCGGTGGTGGGGACCTCAGTGGAGATGAAAGTGATGGGAGCAGATGCACAGACTGTGGTTCCCAGATGTTCTGTAGGACCCACAGTCTGAAGTAGCCTTTGCAGTCACACTGCGACCTCTCACTCTGCACGGCAGAGTGCAAGGGTTTCAAAAGTAGTGTCCAAACACCAATCTCCTTTTCTGTCGCTGTAGTGAAGCTGATAAGCCACCACCCTCTGAATTTCGGATGGTTTCAGTCACCTTAACATGGTGCTCCAGGCAGCCACTTCCAATTGGCTGGAGCTGGTTCCAGAGGTGAAACATGCCCATTCTTCTATGCCAGTGTTGTCGAAGGCTTTGGAAGTAGGCAGGTTATGAAAGAACTGAGCCTCCATTTCTCCCAGTACAAAAAGGAGAAATGAGAAATGATTTCTAGAATAACTGGAAGGGTTAGAGATAATGTGTATGAAAACACAGCAGGTTCTGTTGGTATTTGTTGTTGTGGTTAGGTGCCGTGGAGTCAGTGTCCAATCCATAGTTACCCTATGTACAAAGATGAAACATCAGTGCTTCACTGCTATTCATAGGGTTTTCAATGGCTGACTGTTTTTTTGGAGGGAGTGGGTTGCCAGGTCCTTCTCCCAAGCCTACAGCACCTGGTCTTCCCAGGCAGTCTCCCATCCAAGTACTAACCAGGCCTGACTCACCTTAGCTTCTGAGATCTGACAGGATCTGATGCCACCAGTAGTACGGCTACAGCCATACTGTTGGTGCTTAGTAACTACAAATTGTCATCATTGTGGGGTTAATGTGCATGGGGTGGAAGGCAATGGTGCCAGGCTCTGCAGGCTAAGTTGGGAACTGAAAGAAAGCTGGACATGGCCTCCCTTGCTTGTCTCTGTGGACACAGTGTGTTCCAGGTCTAAAAGGCATGAACAGCTCTCTTCAGAAACACAGCTCCTGATGGCAATTTCCACCTGATGGCGAGATCTTGGCCCAGTCAGCTGGGAGGATCATGCCTTGTAAGCAGTCTGTCTCCACAGTGCCCTGTTCTTATGGTTATGCACAGGCTGAGGAGTTGAAGAAAGCCCCTCATTTCAAGCCTAGCTGCACTGTCTATAAATCACATATAATAATCTGATTCTAGAGACAAGAATGGTGCATTGATGAACTCATTGAGCATTGTTATATGTTTTAAAAAATCAAAGCTTTCATGAGTGGTATATTTACTTAATGCCATTTTTTTTTGCAGGAAATTGAGACACTTTAACTTTTTATTAGTTATTTAATTGCATCTTAGATGTCCCTGGCTATGTCATGATTTTCTATGATATGTAAATTCCTAGTGCATAGATGATGTCTGTTTCATTTACTTTTTAGAGGGCCCAGAAAAATGCCATGAATAAGTAAGTTTTTCATCCATTTGCATGCTACTATTGTAGATTGGAATATAAACTGCATATTGGAATATAAACCATGTGCCCTACTCAAAAATTTCTATTCTCTTCTTATATTAAACTTTTAAGACCAGAAATCTAATGAAACATTTCCATTGGAGCAGCATTGAATGTCCTTAACATGCAGTACAAATGTATAAATATTGTTTTATTTTAATTAGAATAGCATTAATTGACTTTCTATAATAAAAATCTGGGCAATGTAAAAAAATGGGAAAAATACTGAAAAGCATATAGAAAAAAAGAAAAGAAAAGTAATCTTTAATTACAATGCATGAAGATCATCATTTTTAATACCTTGGTTATTTTCTGATATGATTCATTTAAAGATGTTATTATCTACTACTTAACTAATTTTAAGACTTTTAAAATCTCTTCTTATTGTTATTTTCATCTTTCAGCTAGTGACTCCATGTTTTTTCCAGTAAGAATTATTGCTTTTAAGTGTTTTAATGCATTCTGATCTCTGGAAGATCAGAACGTTGTGAGTTCAAGGAAAGAGTCTGCCAGGAGCTGCTAGTGACTTATTCTTGTTTCGAAGGAAACTCATGGTTACTATGAAGGAAAGTGTAATCCACCTTGCCCTAGTACATGTGTTCTCTCAGAACCAGGTGAACTACCTCTGACTATTTCCCTGGATTATGTCACCCACCAACTTTCTGTTTCAGTAGGTGATGCTAAGAAACAAAACAACACCCTTTAACTTAATCAGTTTTGGAAGATAGAGACTGGCTTTATATTCCATGGCTTTGATGTGCTTAATAGTTCTTGTAAGGATCTGCCTCTATTATTTTGATTGACAAGACCTTTACTATATATTTGAGCAATCCACCAACCCAGAAACACAAGGTAGAGACATTTACCCAGAGCAAACTTCTACAATTCTTTGCTACTTTCTAAAATTGTGGGTACAAGTGTCAGCTCTACAAGAAGAGTTGGCTCCAGCCAGGTCAGGTAAGTGCCTCCCCATCTCTGTAACTTCATTCCTCCTGAGAGAAAGCCCAGAGAGCCGTAAGAAGACAGACCAGTAGGAACTAGAGGGCAGATCTGGAAACATAGCCCACCTTAAGTGATAATGACCTGGGTGGTGTTCCATAAATGCAATGTCCCCCTCAGCTCAGCGTCCAGGTGTGTTCTGTCCAGTGGGCCAGCCAGGAGGGACGCATTCTGGTTATTAGAGCACTAGAAATAACCAGAGAGGATAGACTTGACAGTAGATTGGGAGTATATTTGAAACACTTCTCATGTTTTCCATTATTTAACTTTAAATTGAATCACAGCTAAGTGATTATCATAGGAGAAGCATAGAGCAGAGGCAATTTGTGGTGAGTAGGACACATGTTTATGAATGGCTGCCAAGACAGGTGCCAGAATTAATATCTTCTGCTTATCCATGTTTTGTGGTGGGTTGGGTTAGTAATAACACAGGTTGGGCATATACCATTAACCTCTCCCCCACCATCCAGGACACTGAAAATATAACCTTGAGCAAGGCTTGTAGCATGATACCCAAATACCATGGACCTGGATACGAACAGTGTACATATATTCACGTAGTGTGTTAGGATATGCATTACATTTGGTGTTACTCATATGAAGAGACCATTGGCAAAATTTTCTTTAATGCACAAGTCAACTCCAGCAGTTGAGTTGCAATAAGGGAACGCTGGAGAGTGCACTTCAAGGGCGTGTACACAGGGAGATCCTTGGGATCTATATTGGAGCCAGTTACAGAGGTCTTTGGGCACCTGTGCTAGAATTTGTGGGCATTTACAGTCTCTCGGCTCAGCTCTCCTGAAATGCTAAGAGCATGGTTCCTTTCCTAGCAATCAGCACATTCTGGGCTGTCTCACAACAGGCAGCTGAGTTTCTTACACTGCTTCCTTTCCCTCCGGGAACAGCATGAAGCTGGCATACCTTGTCCTTGGCACCACGACCCTCTTCCTCCTGTGTGGCTCTGCCTCTGTTCTCGGCACCTCCGACAGAACCCTGCGAACCTTTGTGGGCTGTGCCGTGCGGGAGTTCACATTCATGGCCAAGAAGCCAGGCTGCAGGGCCCTCCGGATCACCACAGACGCCTGCTGGGGCCGCTGTGAGACCTGGGAGGTGAGTATCTGGATGGGCAAAGGTGGCATTCACTTCAAGGCCAGCCACTTGGGCCTGATTCTCCCAGTTCACTGTTTTAGAGATGGGGGGAGAGCTGGGACAGCTGCCCTTCCCTGTGGATTAAAAACACAACAGCACAGTTATTTGGCATTTTCTAAAGATGATCTGAAAACTGTGATGTTTTCCTTCTGACAAAGCTTTGATGAGATTAATAAGGCCATTCACATGGTTTCTGTGTGTTTGGGAAACGTCTCTGGGAGATCAGAATGTGCTGCTCTTCTACCCAATTTCCAGATAAGGGGGTTCAAGGGATGAGTGAATACAAAGTTGCACAGAGTGTGAGGTCAAGAATAAATTCTTAGTCCAAATCCATGACCCGATCTCCTCTCTGTATTCTCCCATCTGTGATAGAGACTCCAGGTACCTAGAAAGAGGGCCTAAGCTGAATGGTGACTGAGGGCAAATCCCAGGCCCCTCCTCGGTGCCACAGCCCTGTTACCCTCAATTCCCTGCGGCCTGTAGGGATTATTGATAGATCTATTAAATCCCTTCATATCAATTGTATCTAGCCTTTCATTTAAAATGAGAATTAACATCTCAAAGTTGGAAACCTGTTGGGCTGAGATGGAGAGGTGATTGAGGAGTAAAACGGAGAAGGTCAACTGAACTCCCACCAAAGCACACCACACACTGGTCTTGTCACTCCCCAAGTCCCTAAACTTCATGACCACCCACCACAATAAATTCACTACCAGGGCAATATGGCATCTGCCTGTTTTCCCAGAGACTATTCATGTTTTTAACTTTGGCCTCGTCAGGCTGCCTTTTAAGAGCTTTATTAAATAGCTCCTGTGTAATCTCACATTGGTCCTTTTCTCTTATCTCTTCTCATTTCCAACTGTCATTCTCATATTTATGCCTTGATGCCTGTCTCTAGCAACAACTCCTCGTCTGGCTTCCTGGTAATTCCATAACTATAGTCTACCTTTTGTTTACTTCCTCTGGCACCACACACATAGTTTTAAGATTTGTTGAGGACAGAGGTTCATTCTTATGACTTTCATAGCTTTTGTCAAAGTGTCAGGTGTGAACAAGGCAGCTGGGACCATCTGTCCTGTAGTATTCCAGAAGCCAGAGATGGAGCATCTGAGCACCATTGGAAGACCCTGCCTTTAGGAAAAACAGGGATTCAGAGAGTAGTCTGCTATTATTTACACAAAATTGTCCTCTGAATGGAATTGGGCTATGGTGATGAAATCCAATGAAATAAAACCACCCCACTAGATAGTTTTGGTTTTTCATCGTTCATAAGCTTGAGACTTAGTAGCCAAATGAAAGTTCGGTTTTGCTAAGTACACTCCGCCTGTTGAAATCACACAGACTTGGGGGAACGATGCAGCTTCTCGTTTCTAGGGTTTAGGTTGGCAGTGCCTCCTCTGCTCACCCCTGGAATCTGGGCTCTTGGGAGCAGTTTGGGTGCCAACTTCTCAAACTCCGCTCTCTCCTCATTCAGCCCATCCCCTCTTCTTTTCTAAGATGGATGTCTCCAAGTGGACCAGAGTCACCTGCAGGACTGCAGGGACTGTGCTCTTGCTGGACAATTGGAGGCTCTGAGACCAGGAAAGAGCCAGGTTCTTCCTAATTTCCCCGCTCTTGTCTGTGCCTTCACTCTGTTAGGAAGGGCAGCTAGCTATGGAAATAAATGTATGAAAGAGGTTCGTGTTTCCAGCTATAACAGTGTTTCTGAGATAAAGAACACTTTTTCTTGGTAGCTTATCTGTGGAGCATGTCTGAAAACAAAACTGTTCATGATGACAAAGGAGCTTGCTTTACTTCTGAAGATGGAATTATTGATGGAAACTGTGATTTCTCATGACCTGGATTCAGAGTTGCCAGATTTAGCTAAAACAACAACAAAAAAAACAACAAAATAGGAAGCAAATAAAAAAACCAAGCAACTAAACCAAAACCCCACTAATCCCTCCTACCCTCCCAACCCCCTACAAACCCACAACGAAGCCAACTAAACAATCAACCAACCAAACTAAACCAAACAAAACCAAACCAAATAGGAAGCCCAGACAAATTCAAATTCCAGATAAACAACAACAAAATTTTTTTGGCATAAGGCTGTCCCAAATATTGCATGGGACAGATTTATGCTAAAAAATAATAATTGGAAATACAAGTTTAATGAGATGTCTTATCTGCTGAGCATTTATTGAGGGTAAGAGGACACAAAATAAACAGAGGGAGGGAGGTAGAAGAAAGCTGAGGATGAATCCAGCTCTTCTCTATAGTCTTTATGGAAGGCAAGGTTGCTATTTTAATACATTCAGGCAAGAACTTCATCTTGGATTGATCTAGCTAGCCATCGGATCAATCATCTATCTATCATCTACCTATCTATCTTTTCTGCTCAGGACAAGCAAAGATACAATCCTTTAATGGATTGTTATTAATTTCATGATTACTTCCTTATATTTTCTGTCATAAGAATGATACATTGCATTTATTGAACACTTACTTTGCCCCAGCCATTGTGAATTGCACACATCTTATCTCCAGAACAAAGTATAAGGCAAGTGTTTTGTTTAACCAATGAGAAAGCTTGGGCTTCACGAAGTTAAGCAATTTTCTGCTATCTCCCCCAGTGGCAGAACAGGCTGTACGTATTAAAATTATCTTTGGCTTAAAGGTTTATAAAAGGCAAAGGAAGGAAGTGAATCCTTTGCTCATCAGAGCCATGCACTGAGCATCTAGGAAGTTGCCTGGCTCTGTGGTCGTTTGTTGATTCAAGAATGAGTAGTTATTGAGAACTTCCTGGGGAGCAGACTAGATTCTGGAATAAATGGCAAGGAGTACATGGAAAAGAATCTCTGTCACAATGGCACTTACTCTTAGGGTGGAAATAATGCCACACAAAAGAATACAATATATAAGATGTCATGTGATAGGGAGAAAAATAAAGCAAGAAGTGGGAGAGGAAGTTTTAGGGCATGAAGGTGGGATGTTGCAGTTAAATAGGATGGTTGGGAAATGTTTCTCTTGAGAAGGTGACATTTGAACAAAAACCTAAGGTTGGTGAAGGAGTGAATCATCAAAAGAAGGGAGAAGAATGCTCCAGGCAGAAGGAATGGCAAGTGCAGAGACTGTTCTGGTTTGTTTGAGGAAGGGTAGAGAACACTATGGTGGAGCCCAGGGAAGGGAGCATCAGAACTTAAGGGTGTAGGGAAGATGTAGGGCTTGAGGGGGATCATAAAGTCTATGACTTTTTACTCTGAGTCGGGTAGGAATTCACTGGGGCCTTGCGCAGAGGAGGATGCGATCTGACTTGTGCTTTAGAAGGTTCACTCGGGCCTGCTGGGTTGCAAACAGGCTGTAGGGAGAGAGACCAGTTTCAAGGAGTTTGCAATGATCAAGATCACTCATTGACTAAATATTTATCGAGCACTTCCTGTGTGCCGTGGGTTCTTCTGGGAGCTCGGGGTGTGGCAGTGAACAGAATCAGCTTCCTGCTTTCAGGAGTTTGCCTTTTATTGGGAGGAATCAAAGTGATAACTAAACAAATGAAAACCAAATTGATTTCTGATAGTGATAAATGGTGCCAAGACCATGAAACAGGATGGCGTGTGCTAATGGGTTTCCTGTTTTCTACCCGTGGGGACAGAAACCCATTCTGGAACCCCCCTACATTGAAGCCTATCATCGCGTCTGTACCTACAACGAGACCAAACAGGTGATTGTCAAGCTGCCTAACTGTGCCCCCGGAGTGGACCCCTTCTACACCTACCCTGTGGCTGTCCGCTGTGACTGCGGGACCTGCTCCACTGCTACCACGGAGTGTGAGACCATGTGATGCTGACAAGGTCTGCAGAACGAAGCTGGCAGCCTTGAGCCTCACACACCCACCTGCAGGGCGGCAGAGCATTTCTCCCCCTGGATTTGAATCCTTAAGGACAGTTTCATTTTGACCACCCCTGTGGAGGAGGTTACCTGTCTTCTTTTGGTCCAGCTTAGGCACAAAGCCCAGGCACAGCTAAATTGTGCTAAAAATGCAAAACAATATTTGTGCCCTCACCAAAATAATTTTTTCAGTTTATATACCGGTAAATTAGTTTTTCTTTGCCTTGATTCTTGGAGCATAATTTGTATATTATGATAGTCTCTCAACTCAGACCGATAATATGCCATTGATTTAAATCCATTGGATATAATTATGAAACAGGGCTGGAAAGTCTTTAAATTCTCAAATGTTATTTAACCACTGATCTGCAACTGGATTTATGATTAAAGGGGTAGAAATGATCGAAACAATGTACTTATCTTCCTTATTCAAGGAAACCCAACTGCAAATTCCTAGGAGAAAATGCTCCATTTCCTTTTAAATGGAGCAATTATCTACACATAAAATAGAGACTGCCCAGATTGATATGGAGAGGGGAATTGATAAAGCGAATAGCTCAAATTAAAAGGTATTTGGATTTGGCTAATTCTTCTGCCAAGCAAAATTCCCTAAATTCTTATAAACTCCTTAATAAAGAAGCTACTTATGATTAAAAAAAAAAAAAAGAACACCTCAAGAAAATAAAAGTAACTAGAAACCATCATTAAGGCTTAAAAGCATCTGAGACCAAACTCATGTTTTTAGAGTGTGATGCTGTCCCAAAGCTATGGCAAAATTGTTGTTAGGTGCCAGTCTGACTCAGCGATCTTGTGTACAACCTAATGAAACATTTCCCAACACTGTGCCATACCTGGTACTATGTCATTGTTTCTTTGCGATTTATAGGGTTTTCAATGGCTGATTGTTTCGGGAGTGGGCTGCTAGGTCCTTCTCCCATTTTTTTCGGTGCTGGGGATTGAAGCCAGGGTCTCAGAGAGCGCAGAGCGGAACTCTACTAGCTTAGCTACACCCCAGCCTATGCAAAATAGTCAATTAGAAATATTCTTCTCTCTTTAGCATACTTTAAATTTAATTGCAATTCATTAAATTCAGAAATCCTAGGTATTCATAGGTATAAAACTGCACTGCTGTCTCAGAGGGGAAAAAAGTGACCCGTGATTTTTCTGGGTTTTGCTTGCCCTAAAATCTTATAGCAGCTGATTCTGTGACCTTTTTTTTTTTTTAAGAAGAATTCTAATTTTATGCAAATGTCATTAATTCTGGCATTTTGGGGGTTGAATTTAACCTTGTTCATTTTTCATAATATGCCAGGAAAATTTATATTAATGCCAATAAAGCATGTTCTCTGTCTTTTGAATTCCTGCAAACTTTCAGAAAAGTCTTTAATACACTTGGTATAACACAACACTTAGAATGAATTGTGGGGTTATGTTTTCTTAAGCCTTAATTTAGGATTTCATATTTAGTACAAGACACAGACAGGTGACTTTGGGTAGCCTGAATCCCAAAAGTAGTGCCATGTGCAGCCCCTGTGATGTCCAGCTGGGAGCCAGGAGGCCTCCTCCAAAGAGAAATCAATGCGTCCCTCTGAGAAGCAGTGGAGGGAATGCTGAGACTGAAGGTCAGGCACTGGCACATGGAGGTCAATGTTTGGAAACAGAAGCCATGAGCAAAATCCACCCCAATCCACAGCAGATCTGTTGGGAGGAAAGGAAGTCACTCTGGTGTAAGAGGGAGTTCATTGCTAGAGTCTCTGCCAGACAGTGGGTGGTGACCAGGGGCGACACTGGTGCACACCACCATGTGTCCTCACCATCCCTGGAGGCTGGCTCGGGGTTTCCTGGGTGCAGTAAGTCTTGCCAGAGTTTGAGGAAGGATGACCGCAGTGTTGTTGAGGGGCTTGGCAGGAAACAATGACACACATTCATAGATGTGCGGCAGAGGGAGGGAAACCAACAAAGACAGATGAGATGCTTCTGTTTTGGAGGCAGTTGGGTAAGCCTAGGCTGGAAGACAAGGGAGCAATTATCACACCCAAGAGAGAACTGCCGGAGGAGGGACCTGCTGGGAACTGTGGCCTTCAGCGGGAAGATGCAGCCTGGGAGGAAGGTGAGGGGCCGGGACCCCAATTTCCCTCTCTTTCCCTCTGTCTTCTGTTGAATCAAAGTGGAATCTGGTATGAAGGCAGAGAGTGAGGGAACCTATCGATTAGGTCCCCTGTAAGTGTCCAGGTCCCAGGTAGCATGTTGAAGAAGGGTGGAGAGCGGGTCTAAGGCATGATGAATAGAGGCCACATAGCTATCCTTTGGGACGCTCAACTATAGTGAAGTGGGCAGTAATGGCCGGAGAACAATGAAGCACGCTTTGGTATCACAATGATGAAGACGTCCGTGATCTGAGCTGCTATAGGACACACACGGAAAGGCGAGCACCCACTAACGCCACGTTGACATTTGGGAGCTATGGGAGTTATAAAGGATTGTGGGGTTGGATGGTTGGTAAGTGCATTCAAAGCTGTCAGGGCATGATACGCAGCTGCATTTGAAGAGCCTCTGATGCAGCTAGAAGGCACCTATCCTGAAAATCAGGCTAAGATCCAACTAGAGAGTAGCTCATTATTAAAGGGGCGGAATATAACACCCAGGCAAGTGTCCTACACTTAGTTCATGGCCCTAATAGGGAAGGAAGGGGACACAGAGACCTAGAATGAGGACAGTTAGCTGGATGTGCTTGAGGTTCCCCTGGCTGGAGGAGAGCAAGCCAGGGCCCCAGGGGAGGAGGAGGCTTTGCAGGCTGGTGCTCACAACCCCTCTGTGGCTAGCTGAACAATACGGGACAAGTCTCGGGATGACTGGCTGGGGAAAGTCTTGCCCTGTGGTGGGAAGAATGAACTTCTCCATTGAAGGACCTTCCAGACATAACAATGTAAGCCAGTGGGGACTGGTAGAATGTACTTGGGAATGGACCTTGAGGGTGTTAGACTGGGATGCAAGGGGGTGAGTGCGGAATATATGACCGGATAAGAAGTTTGTCCACACGGGAGCATCCTCAGGATTCACCATCATCATAAGGGCACCAGGAACCACCATGCAGCCAGATGGATCCTTCAGGGTTGGGGGAACAGCGCCTGGCGTTAATGAAGAGAGGGAGCCTGAACTCTTGTGGCTCAGTACCATGGAGCAAAAGCTGGGCCTGGCTAGGATGGATTTAGATTTACTACATAAAACCAGAGAACTCACCAGCTGGCTGTGCCCACTTGGGAGGGTGGGGGGTGCACCCTTCACTAAAGCAGCAAGGGCGGCAGTAGTGAGGGGCACCGTGTCACGGAGAAGTTGAGGGTGGCTGTCTTTTGTAGGCGGGAGAAACTGCTGTGGATCTGGGCTTCCTGGTGTCAGCAGAAGGGTGAGGATCGGGGATAGCAGAGGCCAGAGGGTGACACCAGCCGTAAGAGGCAGGATGGACATAGTTACTGCAACAGGAAGCAGAACTACCACGGTGGCCAGGGGGCGGGATCTGCAGGGCATTTGGTGCTGGCGAAGAGTCACGGCACTTTTCGTCGGTGCTATTCAAAAGAATGTGGTGATAAATATATATTATAGTTGGTAAAGTTATTAATAAAAAAGAGGGAGGTATCTGCAAGGGATTTGTACCAGTGTTAAACCTGAATCTTCTTCAAATCCTCCTCTTCCTCCTTCCCTCCCTCTTACAATCTTCTTCCCTTTCCATAAATATTTATTAACTCTAATTTTGTGCAAAGCACTGTGTTTGGGAGATAAAAAAGTAAATATTATTACACTTTATGGAACTCCTCCTGTGTTAATCAGCTTTTGCTTTGCTGTGGCAAAATACCTGACAGAAACAACTTTAAGGAAGGAATGATTTATTGAGACTCACAGCTGGAGGGTGTCAGTCCATACAGACAAGGCAGGCAGGGCAGGCAGGGCCGAGGAGCAGGTGGCAGGGCGGCAGGCAGAGAACCTTACACCTTGGCGGATCAGGAGCAGAGCGAGCTACCAGAACCTAGGGCACACATAAAACCTACAAAGGCCCGAGCCCCTGCTGTGACCCACTTCCACAAAACTAGGTCCCACCTCCATAGCCTCCCAGGGCAGTGCCATCAGCTGAGGATCAAACATACAAACACATGACCTTTGGGGCGGACATTTTAGGTTCAAACCCTAACATCTACTGTAAGCAGGACCTTTTACAGTAATTCTTTATTCTGTGTTAACCACACTGTATGCATTGTTACTGTCATTTTACCATTACTATTTTATGAATGATAAAACCAAAGCCCAGAGAGGTCAAGTACCTTGCTCAAGTTAACACAGCTAATAAGCAGTAGGTTTCTGTGTCCCAGAACCAGTTTCTACTAGGGCATGATGCCTTTTTGGAATTCTTCTTCCAAGTCATTCCTGCCTGGAGAAGTCTTTGGGTTTATTGATGTCAAGCTCTCTCTCACTGATGATTAATATTTTCAGTGTTTCCTGAAGGTAGCTGTCAATGCAAGGTTGTATTGTTCTATGCAGATTGGAATTTTTCTCTGGTTCCCTGTGTAACCTCTGGGAAGATAATGCTTTACTGTGGCTCAGTTCTGACAACAGAAGAGACTGAGAGAGAAAAGAAGCAGAGTCTCAAAGCGATATTTAAAGAGACAGCTACAGAGATGAGGGCTGTGTGCTCTGAACTGGTTTCCTAGGTGATGTGAAAATGAATGCAGGGGCTGGTGGCCAGTGCCCACCAGAGCAGGTCTAGAGAAACTACTTCTCAGCAGCTCCTTGTTCTGGAAATACGTTTATTTCATAGTTAATGAAAGGTAGGGAAGGGAAGAATTTCCTGGAATTTTTGTTTTCTGCCACAGTGTTTTTGATTGGTGAACATAAATTCTTGTAGCCCCTTTCACTTCTGGCTTTATTAGATCCTTTGGTTGAATTGGTAATTCGTGGCCGTCTTCTTCCACTGGCTAGGAAGTGAATAAGCCACTAGGAAAGTGCCAATTCTTCTGGGGTAGCCCAAATAACACTTCAAATTAATCAGATTTTTAATAAAATTGTTCCAAAGATAACAAAGTATGCATCTAATTGAAAATAATGTAGCATTGACAAAACAAATTGTATTTCACAAAGTTTTCCATGAGGACTGCTTGTCTTCATTCAAATGATCTTTGCTTAAAAAAAAAATGTACACCTTATCCTTTTTGGCGTTCTTCCTCAGAATGTTGAGCAAATAACTAAGGAATAACTTTTAAACCATTCTTTTGCAAATTCTTCAAATTTTATTTTCTGTTGAAATTTTCTACTAATGAAATAGTCTTTTGGATCACAAGAATTATGTTCCCTCTTTGCACGATGAGTCAGCTGACATTTCTTTCACAATCATCTCCCTTTGGTTTGAGGAAGGGCATCATTTGGAATTTGTGTCCAGGGAAGCCAGGAAGGCATAGAGGCTCACTGAGATTCCTGAGTGTTTGAAGGGGGTTAAAGTCCTCTGAGCAGGTCATATCTAGTAACAGGAACAAGAAATAGGGGCAGGATGAGAAAACAAGGGGATCAGGTACAAAGATCTGTAATTGGCAAGGTAAGGCAGAGGCTTATTTCCAATGTGAAGGAATTTAGAGGGGTTATTCTATTCTCTTTGCTAGGTCCTCATCATCAGAAGTAAAGTAAACCTCCCCCAAATGTGTTGGCTTCATATTTGATCCTCCAGCTGTACAATTCTTCAGCATCTTGAATAACTGAGTTAAAAAAAAGGCTTCCTGAAACATAGGATAATGTATGTGCTTTGATCTTGATTGTGAGCCATTGTGGCTTTTGAAAAGTCATGCATAGCCCAAAATACAAGCACCCCCCAAAAAACCCCTCAAATAGTCATTTCTCAGAAGACAAAAAAATATCTTGCATTAACAAGAACATTGATATTACCAAGATGAAAATGGTAATTTTCTCTTGCTGATGTCGAAGACTGGATTACAACCAAGGAATAAACGTGAATATCCCAAGTCAAAAATACAACTGAAAGTCATTTGAAAGAATATTTATTCACTGAAAATGAACTGTGCACATGCAAAATGAAGGATATTGACAAGGTATGAAATCATTATTTTGAGGAAATGCATATGTAGAATTATGCACTGGAAATAGAAATGTAGTCCTGTCACTTTGCAAGGTCTTCCTTCATGAATTTATGAACAGATCATGCTTTCTTGGCTTTCCTACGTTGCTCACTGAAAGGTTTCTAAGATGTCCCCAGGATGGAGAAGTGAGCCACCAAAGTCAGGTGATCTAAGCTTCCCGGCTGTTTTGAACCTCCACCATCTGTTTCTGCTCGGAATCTGTGTATCACAATTAAAATATTTTGGAAGACCAATTTAGCTGAGTGGAATTAAGACATCCAGCATTCTAAAATATGTTGGAAATGTTTTTAAGTGAAAGATTTTGTTCAGCTTTTAGGTCCTGCTTGAGCAAGCTCAGGAAACCACTGGGAAACATCTCCCCATGGAAACATTATCACCTGCTAATGAGAAACAAAGACCAATTGAAATTGGCTGCAATTTCAGCACTAACAAAACCAGAGCCAGCTTCAGGACAAAGCCAGAAGGACTCATGTGCCATATATTCACTCATACAATCTTGAGGCTTTTAGCTGCAGATGAGGAGAGAAGTGAGTGGACTCTGACCAGGGGTTTACCTTTCTTCAGCCCTTGATTATTTCAATATGCTTTATTCTGTGGAAATATTTCTTTTTAAATAAAGGGAGGCTTGCAAACAGCTCATTGGGACTTTATTTTTCTCTTGCAGTAAAGGGACTGTGAATCACACTTATTAAAATGATAAGCAAACGGAATCTTAAAGTGAAATCAGCTGTTGGTGACTGTTTTCTCCCCTTTCTGGTTTCTCACGAGGAGGCTAAAATTGCCTCTACGCTGTGGCCTGGGAAAAGAAGCGTCTGGGTGGAGTGCTGTCCTTGGGTGGGCTGCAGGAAGGTGCAGGCCCTGTGGTGGGAAGCACCTTTCAGCAGCTTGCATTATTGGCTGCAAACAAGAAATCAGGGAGCCATTTGCCATAAAGAGAATAATCTTTGGTAAGATCTTGACTTTGGGTCTGATCAAACCCTTTCAAGAATGCTAACTGCTGTGACTTGCCTCGCTGCTCTCACATGTAAACAGCTGTCCCAGTTTAAAAGCTGCCCAGTTGAAGAGTCATTGGGGTCACAGGTGGGGTTCCTCCTGCCTCAAACATGAAGGACACCTGCTTGCAATCTGAAAGGCAGGGCTCTGTCTGCAGTATCAAAGGGGTAGCCTGTGGCTGGAAGAGGGAGGAGGCCAGTCCATCACAGGTAAGGCTGTCTCTTAGGGACTCTCCTGCATAGTGGCATCTATTCCTAATTCTGAGATGGATTCACTGACATCCTAGTGAGAAAAGTAGTTAGGCAATGTGCAGGTACAAAGGAAGTGACAACCTTGGGCTCTGATTTGGTTGAAGGTAGGTGTGATTTGCATTCAGATGTTCGGTGTCAATGGGATTTGAATAAGACCCTAGGCCTCCGTGGGTCTGTGCAGTTTTTCTAAGGGTTCTGTACAGAGGGTAATGAGTGGGCCAGAGGAACAAAACTTGGTTCCTAGTGATGTTTAGTAAACATATGTTGAGAGAGTGAGTAAGACCCTGGTCTGTGCTGAAGGCAGTAAAGGTACAAGTCTGCAGAATGGGGCTGGTTCTGTTTAGAGGACAAGTTGTTTGCTGTCAGTCCTTATTTGACATTCAGAGTGCCAAGCCTTAAGTGATGAAGACAGAAGCTTCTCCAAAATTTTGATGCCTGGGAAATTTGTTGTGTCTTCATTTTATAAATGTGTAACTTTCAGTGATATGAATCTTTCTTATTTCTTCACGGAAAGTAATTTTTGGGGACATTTTTCTCTCCCTTGTAAACACCAAAGAGACATCCAGGACAGAAATAATTTTGACTTAGCAGATCTTTCAAATCAGATGCTGCTTCTCTGCTTGATTCCAAAACATGCATCTTCATTTACTGCAGCTGGGTAGCACAGGCAAGAAAAAGCGAGGACTTCCCACAGCCCTTCTATTCATCCAGGAAATGTGAATGAGTCACATACTGCTCTAAGGAAGACCTGCAAGGCAGCATCTGAGAAACAAGCTAAGTGGATGGTTTCTTCATCAGGCAGCTCTGTGTTCGGTTATAAAGACTGATCAGGAATTTAGTTGTCTCATAGACCAGTCCTTCCCCAATTTTAATGTCTGTACAAATCACTTGGGTTCTTGTTAAAATGCAGGTTCTAGCCAGGTGCAGTGGTGCATGCCTATAATCCCAGAGGCTTGGGAGGCAGAGGCAGGAGGATTGAAAGTTTGAGACCAGAGGCAGTCTGCATAATTTAGTGACACCCTGTCTCAAAAAGAAAAAAAAATGGGCTGAGGGTGCAGCTCAGTGGTCTGGCACTTGCAGAGCATGCAGGCACGAGGCCCTGGGTTCAACCCCCAGGACCACAATAAACAAAAACAAACAAACAAAAAACAACCCCCCCCAAAAACCCCCAAAACAAACAAACAAAACGCAGGTTCTGATTTAATAGGTCTGGATTTAGCCTGGGATGCTACAGACCCAGCTACCTACCAGAGGATGGTGATGCCCTTGGTCCCGGAGCTACGCTTGGAGTAGCAAGGGGCGTGACAACTTCCCACTCTAAAAGAGGCCTGCAGAAGGCAGTTGGCATGAGTGGCTGACGGAGATGCCCTCAGATGACTCACAAATGAGAGTAGGGAAAAGACTCTTTAATGACTTGAAAGTCAGAACATGGCACAAAATGAACTGCAAGGTTAAAGAGTACATGAATTAATATTCCATTAATGATGAAAACAGTACATAGAATAGCCATTATATAAGACACAGCTTGTAAGAACCCCAGACCGGGAGCAGGTCAGCTGTACATCCTTTGACTCTGGGGAGATTACATTGTGCAGGAACATGAACTGTTGCAGATGGGATAAAAATTCTGCTGAGATGTACTTAAACAGTAATTGCTGTTTACTCAGAGCCAAAGACAATTTCGCCAGGTAATGAGAATGTAGAATTCATTAACGTTTTTATCTGTGGCTCCTCAAGGAGAAAATAATGTTTGCTTAAAAAATGATTCAAAAAGTGGCAGGTAGAGATAATTTTAGATGCGTATTTACAAACCACCTGAAACAGATTACCCTGCTCAGAAAGTGTTTCTATTTTTTCTCCAAAGAACCAACCTAAATTCAAAAGACTGATTCGTGCAGGTCACTGGGAGGCTAAGGTTGCTAAGTATGGTTACCCCTCCTCACAGTGCCCCAGATACTGCATCCCCTATACCACTGATCAGATCCTATACTGCAAAGATAACTGCATATACTACAGTCTTGGAGGACATGGCTAAAAAGACAACACAATGACTCCACTTAGCAGAGTCACTGCAGAACTCATAGAACAAAATGAAACCACCAGGGCAGACCATGCTAAAAACATACATGCACCAAAGCAACCCTAGTTTTTGGCATGCTATTTCCTAAGGAGAAAAAAAATACATGATGGCTGAGATCAATCATACAACTTTTACTCTAATTTCCTGCAGTGCAATTTCAAGGCCAAAACTGCTATGGAACTTGCATCTCACCATTTCACAGATGAGCAAAACTCTCTTTGACTCTTTCCCCTCTGGACCCAAAGAAATCCCTAAAGGTCCCTGCTGAGCCCATGATGGCTGAAGGGATGCTGTGTACAGAGCTTGGTGCTCTGATTTCCTTTCTGGTCTTTCTTGGCCACAGAAGCACCATGAATTATTGCTTTATTTATTTTGTATTTTTTATTTGTATTCTGCTATTGAACTTGTGCATATTAAATATAATCTTTTTATCTAGAAATATCCCACTGTTGTTGTTAGGTGCCGTGGAGTCGGTATCCAACTCATAGGGACCCTCATAGGGTTTTCAATGGCAGACAGTTTTGGAATTGTCTTGGGAGTGGATTGCCACGTCCTTCTCCCATTTTTTGCAGTGCTGGGAATTGAACTCGGGACCTCAGAGTGCAGCTCAGCGCTCTACCAACTGAGCTAAATCCCAGCCCAATAGCGACATTATGTACAACAGGCAAAACACTACTGTCAGTGCTTCTCTGCTGTTCATAGGGTTTTCAGTGGCGGATTGACTTTTGGGAGTGGGTTGCCAGGTCCATCTCCCGAGCCTACAGCACCTGGTGTTCCCAGGTGGTTTCCCATCCAAGTACTAACCAGGCCCAACCCTGCTTACCTTCTGAGATCTGAAGGGATCAGATGCCACAGTGCTACGGCTGCAGGCATATCCCACTGAAGATGAATAAATATCTTTTGGACAACTGTCTTTCCAGGTATCCCAAAATCATCCTTTTCAGGTTTTAAGTCATGGTCACGTTCAAGAAACTGTCTAAGTCATTTGTTTACTCATATTTCCTGGTAAGTTTCTCTTGACTGTCTGCTATATACAAGCAGAGAAAATGAGAGCGTGAGGTCCCACCCTGCTATTACAGGGCACAGTGGCACAGGCCTGTAATCCCAGTGACTGGGAGGCAGAGGCAGGAGGATCAAGAGCTCGAGGCCTGAAGCAGCCTGCACAATTTAGCGAGACCTAGTGTCAAAATAAAAAAAAAAATAATAATAATAAAAAAAGCAGCTATGAGTGCAGCTCAGTGGTAGGGCATTTGCCTAGCATGTGTGAGGCCCTGGGTTCAACCTCATAGTACTGCCAAAAAAAAAAAAAAAAAAAAAAAATAGATTCAAAGAACATTGTCCAGGATGTCATTTATTTGTTGTGAATTTTGAGGTTGGAATTATGTAGGATTGTCACAGGATTAGTCCTGTTGATTTTGTGTGCTCTTCACCTTAATGTTAAGTGCTATCAAGTTGGGTTTCACCCATAGGGACCCTCATAGGGTTTTTGATGGCTGATTGGCTTTTTTTTGAGATTGTGGCTCCCAGTATTGCAGTGCTGAGGATCGAACCCAGGGCCTCACAGAGTGCAGAGCAGAATTCTACCAACTGAGCTAAACCCCAGCCTCATTAATACTCTTCTTGTTTTCCCTATGTACCTAGAGGTTGGATGGACCTGAACAACTCTGCAGGACCATTGTCAGGTGTGTGTTTTGCCTTGTGTTTGATTTTAATTTCCTCTCCATTCTCTAAGTGCATTGCTTTCTTTGTAAGAAACTCAGTTTCTCTGACCTCTTTTCCTTTCTGTTCACAACAGTCCTGGAAATGGCAATGTTTTGTTGAGTTTCCTTATTTGAACTTGGGCAGCCTTCTCAACGACTCTTAGGCAAATAGCTGGCGACCTGCGGCTCTCTCTGGAAAGAGGGTGCACATTTTACATCCTGGCAGGTAAACAAGGATGAATTTAAAAATGAACCCAGGCTTTGTTAGACAGTAATCTCCAACAGGTTGTCAAATATGCCTTTAAAGCAAAACATTTATAATCTTCCATCACTTTGGTCTCATGAATGAGTTTGCCTTTGTTACGTGGCTTTTCTTTTCCTTTTTTTTCCTTTTCTTTTTTTTGAGACAAGTTCTGAATGGTGAGATTAGAGGCATGTGACACCACACCAAGCTCTGTTATATGGCATTTTAAGATTCTTATCTCAAGTCAACTATTTCTTTTTGAAGATGCTCTACTTACTGAGGTTACTGTGTACTGGATGGAACCTGTATCCTAAATACTGGTATTTTTGTTGGATTCAAATTCTGGTTTTGGTTTTCTTCATTTTTTTCCCTAAAATTGTTAGTATAGTGTGACTGTTCTTTTGCTACCATCTTAATACTATTTTCACATTGATGGTCTGGTGAAAATTGTATATGGTTATATCTGCTTCATTTGGCACTTCTCTTATGGACCAGAAATACTCCAAATGCATATCATGGTCAGATATATTGTCATTGAAGTCTCAGGATCAAGCCCTCATCTACCTGTCACATGTGTAGGATTTAGTTTTTGACTTTCCATCTTAGTTCTTCTGGGTTTTAGGCTGCTGTAGTTATTGCCTTCTGTAACTTCTGTGACTATATTTTCTTGGTGGAAATCAGCCTATATTTCTTACTGTGGATATGGCTTTAACTTGTGTCTTAGTCCTTTGGTTTGTACAAAATTGCCCAAAGAGTCTATTCATTCTATCAAACAACTATGTGAGGGGAAAAAAATATATATATGCCTAACTAGCGACTTGTTTGAGCTGTTAGACTGGGATAACATTGCTATGTATTCTGGATGCCAGGCATATTAGTACCTAGATCAAATTCTTATCTCTAGTTTATTACTAGTTTGATGGATTACCTTATTTATAGTGGTCTAACTACATGACTTTATGTATTCAAAATGTGTTGTAATCTGTAGGATAAACAGATGCAACTCCAGTAACAGACCTACAAAACTCCAACTTAATGAGTGATGATGAATAAATTATAGTATGGAGTTGCCAGATATCGGATGGGTAGGAGGAAAACTGAGCTCTGTGCCAGCTCTGCCACAACATGCATCTCTTCATCCATCTAGGCCAAGTGTCTCATATGTGCACTGAGGGATTGGATTATGGTTTCTGAGGCTTTATCTCACTCTGAAAAGTTTTCTAACTTTTTTTCTAACAAGGAGATCAGTTGCCACTTGTTGACTTTAAAAGTTAGGATAGATCATTAAAGGCTATTTTTTCAGGCTTCTATGTCTCTTTTAAAATTTTTGGTTTAAGAAAAATTTTATTCAATTTTATGGGAGAAAATGCTTTTTTAGTGAAATGAATTAGATCTTATCACAAAACAGGGAATGTGTGATTAGTTTGGTGGAATGACCTCACCTCTGTTAGGTTACTGTTTTCTACATTGTTTTACTTAATAATTAGCTCCCAAGGCCTGTCAGAGACTGTGCTCCCATCCAGACCCTGGAGGTCTCTGTCCAGATTCTGGTTCTAGGTGAGAGAGTAATCTCCCTGCCATGAACAAGTTAATCCCTGTGGCTCATTATGGAGGTGATGACTGGGGAAGCTATTTGCCTGTTGAGTGCACACAGCTGGAGAATTCTTGGTGGAACCAATATACAGCTTTCAATTTTCTTTTTTAGTACTGGGGATTGAATTTAGGGTCTTGTGTATGCCAGGCAAGCAACCCATTGCTGAAATACATCCCCAACCCTTGCTTTCAATTTTTCATTCATATCCATGAGAAGTGGGGAGGGGTCTTTTATCAACCTGTAGCCATGCAACCATGTAACAACACTGGCTAACAGCATTTCCTTTCTTACAGGGCTAAATGCTTGTGAAGGATGAATTCATAACTTCGGCAATGTTCTAGTTCATATATGGTTGATTTCCACTTGTTGTTAGGTGCCATGGAGTCGGTATCCGACTCATAGTGACCCTCATAGGGTTTTCAATGGTTGACTGTTTCAGGATTGCCTTGGGAGTGGATTGCCAGGTCCTTCTCCCATTTTTGCTGTGCTGGGAATTGAACTCCGGACCTCAGAGACTGCAGCGCAGCGCTCTACCAACTGAGCTAAATCCCAGCCCCTGATTTCCACTTAGAAAGCAGAAAGTCCTTGTTTTCCCTAAATGTCAAGCTTTGACTTACAATATTCCTGTTTCTTTTTAGGTTGTGTGAGTGTGTGTGTGTGTGTGTGTGTGTGTGTGTGTGTGCATGTGCGTGTATTTTAGAAAATGTTTAGCAATTAGATGGAAGGGAAGAGAAACAGTACTTGAAATGTGGAAGAAGGAAAACACATTTCATAAATTCTAAAACAGAACCCAAAAGACTGAAGGGGAATCATGGAAAATCTTAAGAGAAAAGACCCATATCATACATTTCTATGTTGTTCCTCCAGAATGGACTAGAAAAACTGGACTTTTTTCAACAGAGTGAGCTTGAATCTGGAAATAATTGGTATAATTTCACACTGCAAAGATAGGCTTTGCTTATGTAATAAAATAAAAACTCAGTGCTTACTTGGGTGATTCCAGGACATTTGTAGTAAACAAGACTAATTAGAATCCCTCGTTGTTGTTGTTGTTAGGTACCATGTAGTCAGTATCCAACTCACAGCGATCCTACACACAACAGGTGAACCACTACTGTCAGTGCTTCTCTGCTATTCATAGGGTTTTCAATGGTGGACGGATTTTTTTTTTTTTTTTTTTTGAGGGGGCGAGTGGGTTGCCAGGTCCCTCTCCTAAGCCTACAATATCAGGTGGTCTCCCATCCAAGTACTAACGAGGCCTGACCCTGCTTAGCTTCCGAGATCTGATGGGATCAGACACCACAGTGCTATAGCAGCAGGCAGAAGCCCTCATAGCCTCTATTAAATGGTAGGCAGGATCCCATACTATGCTAACAATTCCTGGATGTTTGGAATTATTGGGCACATGACTCCTCACTGAGAGCTTTTCCTTCTCTGAGCCAAAGACTGTAGTGCATTATTCCGGAAATGGATACAGATCTTGATACCAACAAATGTAGTTCCCAAGTGGATATTTGGGAGAATGCATAATGAAAGGGAGACAGGCATAACGTCAGCTGTAACTGGAAAATGTCATTGAAACAGAATAGAAACTTACACAGGGCCAGCTGAGAAGCACTTTGAGTTGAACAAGTAGAAAACTGAGGCACTTTGCTTGACCCTTAGGGGTTTGAAAACCCTTGCTTCTTCACGTCCACTGTCCAGAACCTTCTTTTAGGTTGGGTTACGACGGGAGAAAATAAAAGGAATTGTGCATAGGAAAGTGCAAAATGGAGAGGCAAAAGGGCATTGAGTGGGAGGAGAGGAGCAGGAGAAGCCACCTTGCTGAGGAAGAGTGTTTTAAAAGACAGGTTCTGCCATATTCTTGTCCCACTACTTTCTTAAACCCAGTTTGTTTTTAGTTTGCCATGGCAATATAATATGGAAAGAAGTAGGCCACTGGCCACCTGAAATGCTTGTAGGGTGAATCTTTAGGGAAAACGTGGACCTGCTATGATTCAGATGGTTTCTTTCAACCAGCTTAAAAAATTATGGCTCTGTAAATTTATAAAATTGTAAAAGTTTTCATGTGTCTCCTTACAGTTAGGCATCCAGAGGTACATGTTGGCTCTAGTAACTTTGGTAGATACTCGCTGAAAATAGAAATGCCTAGGAACTACCACATCTTTAAGCTACTTTGGTATGGATTTGTAAGGCCTGAGTAAATCGCAAATTAGGAAATTGTTCAGAATAATATAAACGAATGCAGGGCGCACGGGTGACACAGCAGATTCAGAAGAAAAGGTTAGTGTTGTCTTCCCAAGTTTTGTAAAAGGTATCAAGTAAGGCTGCCAAGGAAGCGAGTCCTCCTTTGGTTTTCCTGCCGTGGTTTCCCATCAGGCTCACGGTCATGGGCGGGGCGATAGAAAATGCAAGATGACCTTTGACCTTGCTTCCAATCCGTTCACAGCAGCACGGTCTGGAATCCCGGGCCAGCATTCTTGGAGTGTGCAGTGTGGATGCGTCTGGCTGGCGGGGGCCATGGCAGCTGGCTGGCAGGATGCTGGGCTTGGAGGGCTCGCAGGGTGGAGGGGCCGGACGGGGTGCAGGAGTTCCTTGCTGGTCACACCCTCCTTTTTGGCTGGAGCTGGATCGCAGTGTTTGGCTGCCATTCCCCCGTCAAGGATGGGGAGGAGGCGGGTCTCAGGCAACTTCAGATAATCGAACAACAGCTGTGACATTCAGAGCAGCCTTTCTTCTTTTTCTTGGGGTGGAAAATGGTGAGGATGGCTTCATCAAAAACCGCTTTGAGACCTTTCTGAGTCAAGGCTGAGCATTCCAGGTAGCACTGTGCTCCAATCTTAAACACAAAGAGAGAAAGGCATGAGTGAGGAGGGAGGGGAAGGAGAAAAACGCAGTGGCATCAGCCCTCTGCCCAGGCAAGTGCTTATTTCTGTTTGTCCCACAAACAGCTTGGAGGCTGGTTTGGATTATGTTTTCTCTTTTGCATTCCAGTTTGCATCTGCTACTCTAATTCTTTGGGTTTTTATGGTTATTACATTCTTACATTCGCAATAAATGGTTGTGGATTGCAATTGGCAAGCAGTAAGTTTTGAATGTGATCCACAACCTCTGTGGCGTCTGATTCTGTCAGATCTTGGAAGCTAGGCAAAGTTGGACCTGGTTTAGTACTTGAATGGGAGACCTCCTGGAAATACCAGGTGCTATAGGCTTGGGAGAAGGACCTGGCAACCTACTCCCAAAAAACAGTCAGCCATCGAAAACCCTATGAATAGCAAAGAAGCACTAACAATAGTGTTTCACTTGTTGTACATAGAGTCTCTATGAATTGGATATCGACTTGATGGCATATAACAACAGCAACCAGAATGTAAAAATATAAAGGTATAAAAAGTTGGAGAGGGTTTGAAACCAGTGATATGGTTTGAGTATATTTTGCTAACAAAAGGGCTGCATGATGTTGTTTTTCGTATCCTCTCATTTGTATGCAGAATGTGGAAGTCAAATTCAAGGGAAATATGTCTACTACATGTAGTAAGGCAAGGCGTCAACCTGGCTGACAAAGCATATAGAAAGGGAATAAGTGGATGATACGGTTTCTAGGTCATTCTTGATTAAAATGCACTTCTTGTAGCGTTGTTTGTTGCTAGGTGCTGTCCAGTAGGGTATGACTCATAGCCAACCTATGTGCAACAGAGTGAAAGAGGCACTATATCTGACAGTGCTTCTCTGCTATCCATAGGGTTTCCAATGGCTAATTGTTTCAGGAGTGGGCTGCTGGGTCCTTCTCCCAATTTTTGCTATGCTGAGGATTGAACCCAGGACCTCAGAGAGTGCAGAGCACTATACCAACTGAGCTAAACCCCAGTCCCTCTTCTAGGGTATCTCTCAGCAAAGTAATGTATCTGATTGTTAATATTACTCAGCTTTGCTGAAGGGGAGCTGGGGTATTAATGGCTCAGAAGTGTAGCATGAACCAACAATATGATGTGGGGCCTCTTAATATTAACGATTTCTGGAGAAATGCTTTTTTTTTTTGTTTGTTTGTGACACATTATAAGACTAACTTTGGGAAAGTGGAGCAGAGTCAGAAGAGTTTGGCTGGACAGTGAGCTCCTGGAAACTATGACAGATCAATGGCGAAAACAGGGCACCCAAATCACAGGCATGTTATGGCCAGTAGCTTATGTAAATGAGTAAAGCAGTGCTGGTGCAAGACAATAAGGACAGGAGGGGCCTGTGGTAGACTGCGAAGTATATGCCCCTTTTGGAGTGGGCCATCTTACTCTGCTTCCCTGTGGGAGGGTTGGGGGATGGTTGTTCGTTTTTGTATTTTTCAAGAGGAGTTGGAAATTTGGATTTTTATTTTTTTACCAATTTTTTATTTTTATTTTTTTATGGTATTGGAAGTTGAACCCAGGGCTTTACTTATACTTTGCAGGTGCTCTACCATGGAGCTGCACGCCCAGCCCATTTTTACTCTTTATTTTGAGACAGGGTCTCAAAGTTACACTGGCTGCCTCTGGCCTTGAACTTGTGATCATCTTGCCTCCCCCTTTCAAGTCACTGTGCGCCATCACTATTTACCAGTTTTTAAAACATTCTGTTGGCTAAGGTGCAGGTTGAATTTTCCTGTAACCAGCTAGTTTGCAATATATGGACTGAAGAAAAACTTGTGGTTTAGCTTAGACTAGAGTGGGAACAGCCCTAGGAAAGTAAAATATATTGTTTAAGGGCATTCAGTTAGAAAGTGAAAGAAGTAGACTTGAAATCTGGGTCTGTGGTTGTGTATTCTTTGCCTTGTTCCATGCCCATGACTGTGACCCTTATCACTCAGCCCAGCAGGAAGCAGGTTGCATTGACAACCAGTGAAATGAAGCTGTTCACTTATTTGAAAGGTCACAGATATACGACTCGGTATGACATAAAGTTGTTTTGGTTGGGTCCAGAGAGTATGTCCTAACTTCCTCAGCAGACACTCTCCACCTTTTCTGGAGGGGTGTGTTTTTGTTGACAAGAATGGTTACTGTAGGATCCAAAAGAAAATACCAAGTGTATTGAAACCACCGTGGACGTTGAAAACATACTTTACGGCTGTCATTTTGACCACAATTTGGCGTTTAGACTAGGAAGAAGCTTTAAAAAATTAAAAACAGTAGAATACGAAAGAGGAATAAAGGGCAGAGAAAGATTTCCTTACAGTGTTATGAAATGGCAGCTGTTGCATTTGGGGTATCATGCCCATGCTTGATAGGGGTGCATATGAAAAACACGCTAATTTAATGGATGGGCCAGCTGAGTGACGGCTTATGATGTGACAGCTCTTGTCATTTGTGCTGAAAGAACTACCCAGAAAGTGCTGTGGGGCGCTTCTCTCTGGGAAGCCTCTCCGTGAAGGATCACGAACCTCAGACTGGCTCTGGAAATTCCAGGAGATCTGGGCTGAGCTCTATTTGCCATGGGGGTCCTGCAAGAGAGGTGGGGGACTCTCTCCTTCTGCATCTAGCACACTGCTGGAGAGGCAGCTGGCTTGTCAGAATTTGCCTTTTGATGATGCAGTAGGAGTCCAAACTTGTCTCTCCTAAATCTGACACCACTGAAGCTAATGAAACAGGAGATAAAGGCATTATTGTATGACGAGGTTAACATAACATCATGTTGTACCGATAGTTCCAGGAAGAGTAGCCAACAGATTCTGGGTGTGATTTGGGATGAATGTGTGAGAAACTGAACCCAGTTATGAGGCAAATATTGTTACCATGTTTTAAGTGCTCTGAGGGAAGAATTCATCCTGGCTCAGGGAAAAGACACAGGCCTGTTAGAGAGATTGCTGGGAAAAAATAAAACAAAATAAAACAAAAACATTTGTGTCGTCAAAGATGTGAAATGAAAACTATCTCCAGGAAATATGACTTTTCTAATAGCAGCAACCACATCTGCTTCTTGGAGGAAAATAACCTACTCAGCCAAATATGTAGAATCTATTTGTAAGAGCTCAGGATTTTAAGAATCCTTGTTAGCAATCTGGAGCATGCTTTACCAAGTGGCCATATTTTCAAGGTAAAAGAAGTAGAGATGGAGGATATAAACAGACATCTTTTCTGATACTTTTATAATAGCTAAAACTTATTGTTTCCAAAGCTGGGAAATATACCATAGAAGCACAGAAAATACAAGAATGTGACAAGATGATGTGAAAACAAACCAACAAACACACAAGGATGAACCAAGAGAAACACAAGCTAGGGTTTCTTCTGGTGTGTCCAGATGGTAGTGGGACAGGCTCTAGGATAAGATAGAAAGTCACAGGAAGAAAAAAGGGCAAAGAGGTCTTCCCAGCTATACACATGTCCAAGGGGTGACATCAATTTAACAGATAGCATTTGCTGACCTAGACTCACCTTATCAAGTTCTTGTGGCAATGAGATAAGTCTGTCACCACCTCATTTTATAGCTCAGGGAACTGATGCCCACAGAAGTCTAACTTGTAGGTGGCCACACAACTAAGAAAATGGTAGAGATGTCAATGAGTCTATCTTTTGAGCCAGAGTCTGAACCCCTCTGCTTTGCCACCTCCAGCAAATGCGGAGAATTTGTGCCCAACAGAACAAAACCAACGAGCTGATGGGAGAAGTGGTGTGGACCTGGGGAGAGGGATGAGAGGAGGAAAGGAAAAGGGCGCATCTATTAAACATGGAGAGTCAGTGGAATAAATAGCTGGTATGTAAAGAAATGGCTAGCAGCAGAGAGGTCTTTTACTCATCTGAAAATCAGGAGAGGTCCACAGAGAAGGCAATTAGAGAACGAAGAAAAGGAACAAGAGCCAAGTGGCTGGAGAGGGAAGTTCCATGCCAGCCACTTGGTATTCTGACCAGCTTGCTGAAAGAAACAATGCATTTCTGGGTTGGATGGATTTGCTGCTGACTTTTTCAAGACTCCAGGGGCAATAATGTAGGTGCCCTGCGTGAATGTAGGATAAAATGGAGGGGAGCAGTGTTTTGTGGGGAAACTAGGGGGTCACTTGGCCCTGAGCTGTAAAATGAGGTTCACTAAAAATACCTGTGTGGACTGATTAAAATATTTGTGGGTAAAATTTGACCCATCAGTTGCCAATTTGCTCCTGTGCTTTAAAAGATACCTTTGAGCTGGGCACGGTGGCGCACACCTGTAATCCCAGCGGCTCGGGAGGTGGAGGCAGGAGGATCACAAGTTTGAGACCAGAGGCAGTCTGTGTAACTTAGTGAGACCCTGTCTCAAAAAGTAAAAAAAAAAAAAAAAAAAAAAAAAAAGGGCTGGGGGTGTGTGAGCTCAGTGGTCCAGTACTTGCAAAGCATGCCAGTGCGACCCCTGGGTTCAACCACCAGTACTGGGGGAAAAAAATGCCTTTGAACGTACTGATCTCCTTGTCTGGAATATTTTCCCTTGTCTTATAACTTTGTCCACCTGACGCCCTCATCCTGATCCTGGATAACACGTGGATGACATGTCCCCTGCTTTGGGAAATCTCTGCCTCCTCCTTCCGGTGTGTGTCGGTGGCTCCCTCCTGGCTGCTGCTTTGGTGCTCTGCCTGTGTGTCTGTGGCTGTGCGCATTCAGTTGCATGGCCTTATTTACCTGTCGCACTCCTCTTCTGGCCCATGTGCCTCTGTAACCCAGATGCCAGTGGTGATGTGAGTGGACCATGAGGAAGAGGAAGTCACCAACACATGTAACTGGGACTCCTTCCTTCAGGAAGGGAAGGAGGATTCCAGTCGCTTTGCATTGACTGAACACTGGTTACAGGATTTTTGTAGCACTTTTGGTGCTTTAAATCCCACCTGTGCATGTTAAAAACCCACCAGGAAAACAGGCTGTTAAGTTAAACAATGTCTATAACAACAAAGAGCTGCAGATGAAGGAGATGGCAGGAGAGGGCGAAGAGAGGCTGAAGATGGAAAAAAGAACAAAAGGAAAGTGTTGTGTCATGAAATACTTCAGGCAGTCTGAACTTAGAAAATCCTATTTAGATTGGATCAGATGGAGAGAGAGAATGCACAAGGAATCCAAATCTTAGAGCTAACATGGAGCTTCCAGCAGAGCATCAGCCATACAAAAGGCGTTTAATCAATTATTGAATCAACCTAGTCATAGTGTGGACATTTACAAATGTATAGGATGAGGATTAAAGAATACAATAGTTCAAAGAAGGATAAAACAAATAAAGGATAACAAGGAATACTTACTACAAATTGATGCAAAATATTTATGTAAATAAAGTTGACTTTGGAATGTAAAGAATCATAAATATGTATGCTATGGAAACATCTTTTAAAAATAAGGTGTCCCCTTCAGCCTGCACAACTTAGCAAGGCCCTGTCTCAATACAAAAAAATTAAACAAGAGACTAGGGCTGCAGCTCAGTGGTAGAGCACTTGCCTAGAAGGTGCAAAGTCCTGAGTTCAACCCTCCAGGACTGACAAAAACAGGCTCTTGGGGACCCAAACCAGATGATGGATGAAAAACATTTTGGAGATTAAAAAGCACAGAACAAAAAGAATCATATATGGGAACTGTGAGTTTGCAAAGCGTTTAAGTTTTGTGGAGTCCGACAGGAATGGAGTAAAGCCCCTGGGAACTCCTTTTGCTGATGAGGCACAACTCAAAATGAGAAGAAACATAGTGGTTGCCACAATGGGCTCAAACATAAAAAGATCATGTGCATAACACAGTGTTGGGTAGTGTTTCATTCTGTTGTACTTAGGGTCACTATGAGTCAGATCCAACTTGACAGCACTTAACATCAACAATGTGTGTTAAAGTATGGGTGTTCAGTATATAAAAAGAAGCCCTAAACCTAAGAGTTTCTTTACAAATTGTGAGGGGAGGCAGAAGTGCATTGTAGTTAGAGCATCATTCCATATGCTAGCTCTGCTACTTTCTAGCTGAGTGGCCTTAACCTCTCTTTTCCTCTAGGAAACCTCTCTTTTCCTCAGTTTCCTCTAGGAAAATGGTGATAATAATATACACACCTCAGGGGGCTGCCGTGAAGATTAATTAAGATGAGGCATGTAAAGTACTTGCCACATAGCTTAGCGCATTATAAACCCTCCATAAATGCTAGCTGTTATTATAAACTACTTGACAGAGAAGTCAAAGAGTAGAGAAACTTAAAGCATCTCTATAATTACACGAATTGTGATAAAAACAAGTTAAAATCGAGCTTGGTTTTCTTCTAAATTGGATTTTGTAAGCTAAACGTGATTCTCTCTGTGTCTGACAGCAGTTGCTAGGAGAAACTGGGAAAAGGCAATAAAGCGGTGGAATCAGCCATTGTTCCTAAAATAAGTCTGAAATGAGATGGGAGGTTTTGGAGGGACTTCTTTTCAAAGAGGAAAAAACAACTTCCTAAATGAGAAGTGAGCCTAGGAAACTGAGCAGACCAAGGTGAGGGACAGGCGCAGAAGTGGGGAACAGAGACTAAGTTCCTACAGAAAGTCAGTGGGGAGCCTCGGGGGAAATCACACACAGTTGTTTGTGGAGCTATGGATCTCTGTGTGTCAGTGAGAGCATCTGAGGCTGAGTGTTTGAGGAGAAGGTAGAAGAACCCATAGACACTCATTTTCGTAGGGGACAACATATTGTTAGAGAAGAGACAGTCTACATGGTGGTCAGGTACTCAGGGGGCAGTGTCCACAGAGCTGGATCAGAATTTGACTGGTGAGATTAGCGGGTGAGTCAAACATACTCGCTTCCCTCGGGTTCCATTTCTTCACTAGCAGAATGAGACAAACACTATTCACCTAAGAAGATTTCTGTGAGGCTGAGATAAGGTAGTTCGTAAAATGCGTAGCATCCAAAGAACTCCGGGAATGGCTGAGAGCCGTGAGTGGCTGACTTTTGACGTAACTGTGGCAGAAGCAGGAAGCGTTCAAGTATTTGTGAGATGTTCTCATGCGTAAATGCATCTTACATATTACATTTCTAGTTAAGTGTGTCATACTTACTTTTAGTGAGTTTAACAACAGAAATGCAGAAGTGCATACCTTTTTGTTAACAAAGAGTCTGTAGTTAATATTATGACTGGCTTAGAGAGCCTAGTGACTCCTAAATGCCTGGGGCATGCATTGTTCAGAGTTAGTTACTGACACAGTAAAACAGAAAAATTTAAAACCTCCTACTTGGGTTGATGACTTTGTCTCAATCAATGAAGAAGTGGACTGAGATGATGGAAATGTGATCTATAAGCCTCCTTTTGCATAAAGTACTTCCATCTGCGTGTGTTCATTTCAGTGGCTACTTTGAACACATCTTAGGGATAATGGGCAGGCAAAGATTTGGTGTCTGGCAAACACTTCCTGAAGCTTAACAAGGTCACTATTTACGTTAAACCCTCAAGAATGAAGAAAAGAGCCAGATGTGGTGGCGAAAGTTTGTAATCCCAGTGACTCAGGAGGCAGAGGCAGGAGGATTGCAAATTCAAGGCCAGAGGCAGCCTGTGTAATTTAGCAAGACCTTTACTCAAAATAAAAAAATAAAAAAATAGGCTGGAGGTGCAGCCTTGTGGTACAGCACTTGAAAAGTATATGTGAGGTCCTGGGTCAAACCCTCAAGACTGAAAAGAAAAAAAAAAAAAAAAGAATGAAGAGAGGAAAAGTCTCTTCATCTCTTGAGCAGCCTCTTAGATTCCCCAACTAGATGTGGTACATGCGATTTTCCCATATGCTGTTTGTAACACAATCTATCCTCTACAAGCGGCTATTCCATATATGATGAGAAATGTTGGACAAATATAACCCTGCCAGATGCTAACCTAAATTTCTCCCAAGAAAATCACAAAACGCTTTGTATGGGGTCATTTAAATGAGTTACACTGATAATAAGCACAATATATAGATATATATTTAATGACTCCCTTTAACTCATGCTAAATATGGCAAGTAGATTCTAGATTTGTTAGGTTACATTGAGTCAGATCCAACTCATAGCAACCCTCAAAGTGTTTTCAATGGCTGATTGTTTTTCACGATTGTTTTTTGGGAGTGGATTGCCACATCCTTCTCCCATTTTTGCCATAGTGGGGATCGAACCTGGGTCTTCAGAAAGTGCAGAGCAGCACTCTACCAACTGACCTAATCCCCAGCCCCAATTCTAGACTTGTTGTTGTTAGGTGCCGTCAAGTTGGTATCTGACTCATAGCGACCCTCATAGGGTTTTCAATGGCTGACTGTTTCGGGTTTGCCTTGGGAGTGGATTGCCAGGCCCTTCTCCCATTTTTGTGGTGCTGGGAATTGAACTCGGGACCTCAGAGACTGCAGGACAGTGCTCTACCCACTGAGCTAAATCCCAGCCCCAATTCTAGACTTAGAGGTTACTAAATCAAAATGACAAATGCTTCAGCTGTTTACGTTCACAACGTTTCTTGCTTAATGAAAAAACAGACAATGCTGGCTTGTAACACTAACCAAATGGCCCCTTCCAGACCTTCTAGAAGAGAGGAGAGAATATATAGCAGAAAGAAGTTTCTAAACATGTTACAGTTTAAAGCAAAGCCCTGTGTAATCCACCCATTCCAAAGTATATGCCAAACCCTTCCCTCAGTGCCCACTGAAAATTAAGTTGAAGTCTGACGGTACCGCCTTTGCAAGCTTCACACCATGCTCGTAAGTGAGGGGTTTTTCCTTCATATACAGCAGACGGGCCAAGGTTTTGGGGTCATCACGGAGATCGATCTGGCAAAAAACATACAGTCAATAAACTCATCTGTTTTTCCAGGACTTGTCAGTTATTTTAAACTGTTTTTAGAGTATTTTTTTTTCTCCTGAAGATCTCTGAGGTTGCTGAATTTTCATTAAGAAAGCATATACATGTGCCCATGCCATGTCTTAAAAAAAGTGATTTCTTTGTGAATGAATACACCTTATACTTTCTACTTCAAAGCAGTCGCCCTGGGTGCAGAGCATTTACTCCAATGATTCTGGAGCTGTCTGGTGTTTTTGAAATTTTCTATTTATTTCTAGATTTCACTGATAGAACACAGAAGATAACCAGACAATCTTGTTACCTCACAGTGATGACTGACTTGATCTCAAATTATATTACTCATTATTTATTCTTGGCTCTGGATACCTTTTCTTTTTACCCGAAATCAAATGTTCAGCCTTAAAGGGATGAAGCTTTGCTACCTGTGAGACTATGCTAACAAATAAATGTACTGGGAGCTCTGGAAGGCAATTCTCTGGGGCAGTTTCCAAAGAGTTCTCAATGAATAAACTTTAATCTTTTCAAAGGTAGAGCTGCTTTGAAGGTAGAATACATTAGATTTGATAACCTAATTATTTTGGTTGCTTTAAAATTTCACTGTGTCTGTGAATCAGAATATGAGAACACGGGGCTTCTGTTAAGGAAAACTAATATATTCACGTTAGGTTCCCATTGATAGGCACCAGGCTCAGCTCTACTAAGCTATGTTTGTTGTTTTATTTTTTTCTTAGTTGTTGCACATATTGCTTGTTATAAAATAAAATAGGCTCAAATCACAATAAGGTGCTTGATTGTCCTATCACATAGTTTGGCAGCAGGGACCTAGGCCCCATCAGTAAGGACAAACATTGCTGTCTGGAATTTAAGGCAAAATGTTTCATTTAAAGAAATGATTATCTTTCAGAGCAAGAGCATTAATTGTGCTCTGATTCATGGGTATAGGAATTCATTTACTTTGTTTCTATTGACAGAAACACATCATCTCTGTATCTGCCTACATGTTCTTTAGGAAATAGTTTTCTTTCCTTTATGATTTTAAAAAATTTCTCTTTGTTAAAGAGAATGTAAAATGAGAAATAGAAGTAGCACATGAAACTGATAATAAAGCCATTTCCATATTTCTGGAATAGTAATATGGATTTTTAAAAACGCAAAAAACTAAGCCCATTTAAAAGTGCAAAAAATTGGGACAGTCTTAAGTCCATTTGGGCAATAGGATTACTGTTGGCTATTCAAACCATGGAAATTTATTAGCTTTTAAAAAATGTTAGAGGCTTTTTACAACCTAGGTATGTTTATCTTGTATATGTGTTTTCTTTTCTAAGATCCAGAAGACCCAGGGGTTTAAAAAAGAGTCGAGAGCAGTGAATTTCTGTCTTCTTTCTCCAGGAGGGTGAGTAAGGAGTTGTCATAACACACCTATTCTGATTGCTGAGGTCATTTTGACCCTCACATCTATTTTTTGATTTTTAAGAACAACTGTGAATTTTAGCTATAAAACTAATAGATAATATGTGCAATTGTCAGCCTTACTTTATTACTCTTATTCAGTACTAGAGAAGAGTATCTATCGAAAAAGTTACTTTGTTATTTTAAGAAAGTTGGGAGCTTAATTTTCAAAGATCATAGGAAAATTTCCTATTAAATAGCTCTATTATTTTTTCAACTATGGGCTAAATCGGGAAGTGTTTTGATCTACTGTACATAGGGTCGCTATGAGTCGGACTCGACTCGATGGCACCTAACAACAACAACAATGGGCTAAATAATTGTGGACATTTTAAGAACTTCTCTTTATAGGAGTGATGTCTGAGACTCTTCCATAGTGTTCAAGAGAGTACAACCTTCATGCAGTACCTACAGGGGTCTTTCCTTTTCCGCAGCCCACCCCACCCTGCCATTGCCTGTATATTAACCTGGGTCCCTATGAGGACGTAAGGCACATGAGGCATGCAGTCCTTCAGCTCTGGGACCCATTCCTCCTGGACATTGTGGTAAGAGGCAGGATTTACAACCGAGAAGCAGATCAAAAACACATCAGTGTTGGGGTAGGAGAGCGGCCTCAGCTGGTTGTAGTCCTCCTGCAGGAAGAGCAGACAAGAGGTTGTAGGGCAGGTCTGTCGTGGCTCTGCGGGGTGAGAGAGGGGAGATTCCACAACAGAGCATTGGGATCCAGTTCCCTCTCCCAGCCTGGAGCCTGGTGGTTCTCCACATTGCTAGAAATAAAAGAACCATCAGTCAGGAAAACACCTTTTTGTTGTACATAGAGATTATGTAGTGCCCCTATTTAAAATGAATATTAAAATATTTGAATAGCTTTATTGAGATATAATTTATGTACCATAAAGTTCACCCACTTATTTTTCATTTTTAAGTTGCATATATTTAAGGTGATGTTTTGTTATGCATATACAGACCACATTCGAGCAATCAGCATAGCCATCTCAAATTGTTATCTTTTTTAATAGTGACAACATCTGAAATATAGTTCCTTAGCAAATTTCCTATACACAGTACAGACATTAACTATGTTGTGCAAATTAGCTTCCTAGAATTATTCATCCTACATAACTATAACTTTGTACCCATGACAAAATCTCCCCATTTTCTTGCCCCCCGTTGCTCCTTATAACAACCATTCTACTCTCTGCTTCTATGCATTCAAAAGTCACCTATTTAATGAGTATAATCCAATAAAGATTATTGAAGTTCTCCTGTTACATTGGAATTGTGTTGTATGGAAAATGGATTTAAATTAATCGGCCACCGGCCAAAGCAAAGAAATCCTCTCCTTACACAGTTAAAAAAATTGTTTTCAAATCTAATGTTGTTACGTGCTGTTGAGTTGGGTCCATCTCATAGTGATCCTATATATAACAGAATGAAATATTGCCTGGCATTGTGCCATACAGACCATCTTTTTTTTAATGTTTGAGCCTGTTGCCACAGCCACTGTGTTTCTTCTCACTTTGAGTCATGCCACATCAGCAAAAGAAGTTCCTAAGGGCTTTATTCCATTCCCATCATTTGGTAGAGTGCTGTTCTACAGTGTCTGAGGTCCTGGGTTCGATTCCCAGCACCAGAAAAATGGGAGAAAGATCTGGTAATCCACGATTCAATGGTACCTAACAACATTAACAATAACATGGCAGTCCTCAGTTTTTTGCCTGCAGCTGTACCATTATGGTGTCCGATCCCATCAGATCTTGGAAGCTAAGCAGGGTCAGACCTGGTTAGTACTTGGATGGGAGACCACCTGGGAACACCAGGTGCTATAGACTTGGGAGAAGGACCCAGCAACCCACTCCCAAATAACAACCAGCCATCAAAAACCCTATGAATAGCAGAGAAGCACTAACAATAGTGTTTCTCCTGTTGTATGTAGGGCCGCTATGAGTCAGACACTGACTTGACGGCACCTCACAACAGCTACTTTGAGGAGTCAGCCCTTCCCCAATCGTCTTTTGAATATCTTCCAACCTGGGGGGCTCATTTTTCAGCAGTATGTTTGACATTTAATGTAGGCTAACTAAAATGAGAAAACAAAGAATTAGCCTGCATCCGGATCTAGCTCTTAATTGTGACCACACTATTGCTTCAACTCAGAATATTAAATAATAGCTTAAGCATTTCCTTAAATTCTGTTATCTAAGAACCAGTATAGACTCCTGAGTGACTTAAGTATCTAAGAAATGTTAAGACATTCTGTTGGCCGGCATCTGCTTGAAATGACCACAAGATGGCAGCAAATACTTTATATTTAAAACCTCAAAGCCCCAAATCAAAACAATCAGGAGAAAGGCCAGGAGTGGATGAAGAAGGAGCAGATAACTGATAGTCTGAGAGGATCATGTTTATTCGATTCCTTACCTAGCAGCTACTGAATAAGTGCTGCTAACTATGGAAAAGTGAGGTAGGCCATGGTTTGCTGGACTGACTGTAGGTGGGAAGGTAAGAGAAGTGTGTCCTGGTAAGGTAGCCCTGGTCACCATATGCATGGTTTCTGGTGGCATCAGCCACTGGGTTTCACCATGCTCTGCGTTCTGGGATTTCTATCCTATGGAAACCTTATTCCTATTGTGTAATTCCATTTAAGAAGATATATTGCTTACTGAGTGTGCAGCACTGTTAAGGATGCTGCATGAAATATACAAGGTGAATAAGAACTGGCGGTTGAGTTAGGAAAAGAAAATGAAAACACACGAAACAGTTCCATTTATGTGAACCTCAACAGATGACATGTCTCATGGTTTTGGTTAGTTAATCAGATAACATAGAATATTTATCTGTCTGAGTTGGAAAAATACAATGTCAAGGCTGGAAGAGACCTTGTTGTTGTTGTTAGGTGCCGTTGAGTGGGTATCCAACTCATAGCGACCTTCATAGGGTTTTCAATGGCTGTTTTTCGCGATTGCCTTGGGAGTGGATTGCCAGGTCTTTCTCCCAGGAAGAGACCTTAGAGAGGAGTTAATGCAGTGGTTCCCAAAGTGTGGCCCCCAGACCAGCCGCCTGGGTATCACCTAGGAGTTTGTTAGGAATCCACATTCTCAGGTGCCACTCGGCCTTCTTGAAGATGAGGCTGAGGGAGTCACTGCTCCCACAGCCCCTAACAAGCCACGCAGGTGTTTTTTGATGCAGCTCAGGTTTCAGAACCACACATTACCATTCTTCCTTCTCCTTCAGCTGCTTTTATGGTTTCAGAATCTGAGGTCTGACAGATTGAGTGATTTAAACAGGACTACAGAGCTTATACTTGGGCTAGCAGGGACTTGCCATTGGGTATGAAGCACGGCAGGCACTCAGGCTTAATAAAAAGAAAATGTCCCTTGGGGGCTGTGAGGGAGGAGGTTGGGATTTGAATTCGTGTCAGCTAATAGATGGAGTGACTTTTTCGTGATACAGCACACTTTGATGCTAGGTTGGATGATCACGTTAAGATGATGTCAGGGGCTATGTTGCTGTTGGGTGCTGTCGAGTTGTGTCTAACTCATAGAAACCCTCATAGAGTTTTCAATGGCTGACTGTTTTGGTATTGCTTTGGGAGTGGATTGCCAGATCCTTCTCCCATTTTTGCAGTGCGGGGAGTTGAACCTGGGACCTCAGAGATTGCAGAGCAGCACTCTACCAAATGAGCTGAATCCCAGCCCTATTAGGGGCTATGAAGAGTGGCTAAATGGTACAGCTGGTATGAAGGCCCCTTGTAATGTTGAAATTGACAATGGAAGAAAGAAGGTACTTGTTCTTTTTGAAGAGAATTTTTTTTTCAGTACTGGGGTGTTGAACCCAGGGCCTCACACATGCTAGGCAAGTGCTCTGCCACTGAGCTGCACACCCAGCCTCCTTCATATTTTTTTTTTTTTATCTTGAGACAGGGTCTTGTTATATTGTGCACCCTGCCTCTGGCCTTGAATTTGCGATCCTCCTGCCTGTGCCTCGGTGAGTCCTGAGTTGCGAGTTGCTGGGATTACAGGCGTGCGCCACTGCAACCAGCCAAGAGACAATGTTTTAATCTACAAGAGCCACTCAGGGGAGCTTTGGAAGGCTAAAGGGCACAGGGGTTGGTGTGGGGGTGGATTTAGGGAAGGATTTGGGGCAAGCTTGGCTTTGGAGTGCTTCTCTGATTTTACATACATTTGAATCACCTAGGGACCTTGTTAAAGTGCAGATTTTTATTCAGTAGCAAATCTGGAGCGAAGCCAGAGGATTTGCATTTCTAATAGGACTCCAGATGATACCCATGCTGCTGCTCTAGGGATCACACTTTAAGGATAGCTGCACTGGGCACTGCCCCCTGCCCTGTGTGCACATCAAATTGGCAAGAGGATTCCACCTCCAGTTCTTTGAGAGTTTAATGATATTTATCCCAGATTTTTCATCATTAGTCTCCTTTTCACATTTTCCCGTGAGTCAAGGTTGCTTTGGAAAATACAGTCACCCCCTGTTGGGTGGGTACATAGGACAGTGCTTAACAGCATGAGCTTTGGAGACCATCGTCTTTTTGAGTTCAAATCCTCACCTTGCCTGTGACTACTACTTTGGTGTGATTTGGGGAAAGGGCTGCCTCCATTTCCATATCTGTAAAGTGTCAATGCCAATAGTGCTTGTGTCATAGGGTTTTTATGAGAATAAGATGTGTTAATATTTGTAGACTACTTAGAACCGTGTTTTGAATGCAGCACGCACTTTAATGATAGAGTAAAAGTTCGTCTTCCATCCCAAGTCAACAACAGCTGCAGTTCCTGGCGCTGATTCCCCTCCCTCATTGGAGACCACGGCTGACTCTGAAATTAACTTTCTCTGAACAGAGTAGTAATGAGATCCAAATGTTTGCAAACTTCCATTGCATCTTGGTCAGGGTCCCTCCAGCTCCATTTTTTCATTAATTTGGGGAGAAGTAAGATTGAGTCCTAAGGTTATTCTTACCAATAGCCTAGCACGTGGGCAAACTTCTCACTAATCCTCCAAACTGCCTGCTCCTAGAAAACACATGAAGGTGCCTGTGGCTGAGAAGGCTTGATCTGCTCATGGAGAGAGAACATTTGTTCTGAGATTTCAGGCAAACTTTCCATGGAGCATTGATGCCAGATCCTGTGCTCCAGATGGCCCCGTTGGGTCCACAAATAGCAGAGAGGAAGGCCTGTGTGCTTCCAAGTAGACCTTGGGTTGCCATTAATGAACCCCAGCTGCACTTACCTCTGCCTGCTTGCATGATTCTTTAGCCCTTGGGGGAAATAGGAGCTTCAGAAATCAGATCCAGGTGGAGTTGTGCAGTCTGGGTAGGTGAGGGTCTCGGCTGCTTCCCATGGTCATAGGTGGCAGCTGAGCTGCTGAGGGCTGTGGCATCCCAGTGAAAGACTTGAATCTCTGATTGTCCCCATACAGTCCCAAGTCTGTGAGATCCTTTGCAGGGAACTCAGGAGCTCACTCTGCTGAGAAACCTGGTGCCTGGCAAGGCTGGGTTTGGCCAGGAGGCCTTAATCTGAGCAGATTCTGCCCACATCACCTGTCTGGCTCAATGACAGAAGGAGGCCAGGTGCCTTGGTACCTTGGCTGGCTCCACTCTAGGTGGCCAGCAGTGGGAGGAGGGCACCATACTCTGAGACGTGACTTGGAAAAGACCCTTCTCTCATGTTGGCCTCTCTCAGCCTGTGAACCCCCAGGGTTTACTGCAGCCCCTGAGTCCCCCATCATCCTGCCCCCACCAGGTCTCTCATGGAGCACACTGAACAAGTTGCCTGGGGCAGAGCACATCATTGGAACCCTCAGCTCTGGGACTCTTTCTGTAGCTGAGTCAAAGATCTGAGCTCTAGAAATCCCTTTCTGACTTTTAGTAATACACGACAAGGGGCATGTGCTGTACAGGATGAGTTGGCATGACCTAAATAGATTTGGCTGGAAGACGAGACTTCTTGCCTGCCTAGTGTGATCTGAGGGGTAAATCCCTCACTTCATTGCCTAACCTAATGTTTGGCATTCTACCCAACAGATGAGCTCAAGTTCTGAAGACTCCTTATCTTCAAAGGACTCCACTCAAAGCCCAAATGTTAGTCTATTTCAGGGGCTTGGGGATGAAGCTAATATTTAATAGCCGCTTCTATGTGTTGGTAGTGTATGTATGTGACTTCATTATAAACTGTCTTTAGCAAATGCTTGGCTCAACTGTGAAGGGGAGGGATGTCTCAAGCCAGGCCTCTGCCATAGCCATGTCTGAGGCAGACTAGGACCTCAAAGTAGAGACAACAAGGTCAAATGATTTTGTTGAGGGCAGAAATAATGAGTCCCCATCACTTTACCTTTCATAACACATTTGCGTCTCGGAGGTTGTTTTTGTCAACTCTGGCCCACAGCTCAAGATAAAGACGAGGGTACTGCTCTTTGATTTATTCATGTAAGAAAATTTAATTATTCAAGCAAGATGGAACTCTATAGCTGGATTCAGAGACTTATTTCCTCTTTTTGTGTGCTTCAGGGACTATCAGTTTTGAGATCATCTCTCTTTCCTGATTAGTAATTGGCTAAATGAATAATTTTGATTAGTTATCGGTATTCCTTAGCCATGTGATCTCAGCAACATTTACTAGAATATAACTGAGGAGGAGTGGATTATCCTACCTTGGGACAATTCTTCTCAATTGAACTTGTTACAAAGGCTTCTTGGCTGTATTGTAGACCCCTAGGACTCAATTTATAGGATTTGGCTCAGTTGGTAGAGCGCTGCACTGCAGTCTCTGAGGTCCCGAGTTCAATTTCCAGTACCGCAAAAGTGGGAGAAGGACCTGGCAATCCACTCCCAAGGCAATCCCGAAACAGTCAGCCATTGAAAACCCTCTGAGGGTCGCTATGAGTCGGATACCGACTCGACGGCACCTAACAACAACAACAAGGACTCAATTTGGATAGTGATTACTTTCCACTGAATCCTCCAAACGTTGGAAACAATGCTTCAACTACCAAGGACTGCTAGAACCGTGCTTCTACAACTTTAATGTGCATACAAATCACCTGGGGGAATTTTCTTAAAGTGAATTTTCAAATTCACTGGGCTGGGGCCTGAGAGCCTGCATTTCTAACATGCTCCCTGGTGATGCTGTCACTGCTGGTCAGTGAACCATACTTTGGGAATTTTCTAGAACAGTGCTTCTCAAAGTAGGCTGTACAGATCAGCAGTGGCACCAGAAAACCTATTAGAAATGCAAGTTCTTGGGACCCTGGATTTATAGCATCAGAAACTCTGTAGGTAGGGGTCTAGTGGCTGGGCTTTAACAAGCTCTACAGGTGATTCTGAGGCATGCTTGTGTTTGAGAACCACTGCTGTAGATGATGAATGGCAGGTTATCCTTTCCTGTGACACATCCCAGTATTTAAAGTCTTTTACTGCTGAAGGGTCTCCTTTGGGTCTTACCTCAAATCCTTTTGTTTAGTTATTCCAGTTCTTTCAGGATTTCTTGAAGTTATCTTTTTAAGGCCCTAATCATAGAATCTGAGGCCTAGAAGGCAGCTTAAGATATGCTCTGATTCCTTTTCCCTGTGTATTATGCTGCTCTATGAACATTGTCTACCTCAGTGCTTCCAGAATAACTGGTGGAAACCACTAAAGTGAAAGTTAAGTTGAAGGAACACCTAGAACCCATTTGCTATTATAGTTTGTCAGTATTTGTCACTGCTGTGTTAGAGGTTTGGGCCATCTTGCTTGGTGTTTAAAGTTATTTTTAAAATGCCTCATAGTCTCCACTCTTACACTAGTATTATTTAAAGAATTTTTAAAAGATAGAGTCATGGGAAAGAATAATTACACTCCACAAGAGCTTTTAAACAGTTTTATTAGATTTGAAAGCAGAGCTTCAAATCTGTGAAAAATTGGGTTCAGGGTTGGGTGTTGGTTCGATATATTAAAATTTAGAGAGTTTGAGTTTAAAATTTTAATCCTTGGTGTAGATGTTGTTGTTAGGTGTTGTGGAGTAGGGTCCAATGCATAGCAACCCTTTGTACAATTGAAGGAAACATACCTGACACTACACCCTGCCTGGCACTATTGTCAGTGCTTCTTTGCTATTTCAATGGCTGATTGTTTCGGGAGTTGGTTGCCAGGTCCTTCTCTCTAGCCTGCAGCACGTGGTATTCCTAGGCAGTCTTCCATCCAAGGACTAACCAGGCTGACCCTGCTTAGCTTCCAAGATCAGACGGGATCAGATGCTTGAGTGGTATGGCTGTAGACATGTGCATACAGATGAATAAAATCTTATTCACTACTTTTTCTTCAAGTTTTAAATCACTAATGATACAAAAAAAAAAAATTTAAAAGCTCAACCCAAAAGATTTGGTTTCAGGTTTGGGTCCAGAAAAAAAAAATACTTGAACTGGAACAGGTACAAGTTTTAGGTTCATGTTTGGGTTTGCATTAGGGTTTGAGGCACTGTTTGAAAGGATATAGAGGATTTGGGAGGTTGCTTTTGGGGTAATTAATGCTCAGGAACCAATGATCATCATGGATTGCTGTGGAAGGAAGACCAGGTGAGTAGGCACCTGGGGCTTAGAGAGCTTTTTTTCCGAAGGCAAGGAAAGTAGAGGTTTCAGAGTCATGAAATAATCCTTACTGTATTGAACTTTGCAAACTTGATTATATTCATAAAATTTGACTATGAGGGAGGCTGGTGTAAACTTCCTCTTTCAGGAGGAGAGGTCCTGATGAATGAGGACACCCTGATGGTTGTGTGGTTGAATTAGAGTAGGCAATTCTAGCCTCCGATGGGGTGTATCTCTATTGATAGAATGCTTTCTGGTGGAGGATATGAGCTATACTGATGCCCTTGTACCTTAGCTCAGAGAAGCTAAGCTGATTTCCCCATTTGAGCACCTAGGGGGCATTCTTTCCTAGTTGTGTGCCTTGAAACTGATGTAAGAGGTTGCCTTCACTCCCTAATTCCTGACAGTAGCCTGTGGAAACAGTCATCTGCCCATGAAGGGAAATTGAATGCACCTAGACGCATGGAGTCTGGTGCTAGATTCTCCTGGTTTCCTGCTTTAGCCTGTACTATACCAGACTTTGATGTCTCACACACATTTATACAGCAGCCTTTGCAAATGCACACAGAACTCCTCAAAGAGATCCCATTTATTTGTTTTCTGGCAGAGGGCTTTCAAGTTGAACAAAATGATATATCTCTAGACCATTGTGGAAAAAAAAAAAACCTAGACAAATGTGTAACTTTTAACAATTACCAGGAAATTCACAGTGGGAAATGGCATGGTCAAATGTTCACGCCAAAGGACTTAAGATACATGAATTTGGACAGACTGAACAACCTGCTGATTTTGACCTAAATAAATGACACAAGACATATGGTAACAAGCTCTATCCAGGAAGTTGGGCTGCTGCCATCAATTGCTTATCTATTTCCCCTCCTCCAACCCATGAACTTATAACATTAGAAGCTTTCCATAGGCACATGTGGGGTGCCAGGAAAGACAGGGAAAGCAGTATTTTCATCCAGTAGAGCATGTGCTAATTGATTAAGTGTTGAGGATTTGTGTCCATGGCATTATATCATTGGTTGGCCAGCTTCTCCAACTTGAAGAAACATTTCTAACAGAGTGAGAATATTTCCAGAATCTGAGAGAAGTTAGAGTCCACTCCCAGTTATTTACTTTTGGAAAACACCCAGAATCCTGGCTTTCCTTTCTTCTAACACTTAATACGTTATCTCCCTCATCCTCACTCCTTTCTCACCAATATCTTTGGGTCTTCTCACAGCTCATCAAGCAAATAAAATAAAGGATGGGCAAAGAAAATAACATGAGAAAAGTGGGTGAGACCAAATATTGTAAAATGGACCCATTAATCTTGGATCTGGAATAGGTTTGAATAAGTTGTTGTTGAGGTTTGGGCAAGAGGAAGTTGAAACTCTTGGTTAAGTATATTATTTTGGTTACTGATAGTTGTCAGCCCATGAATAAATCATTCATCAATATCTTGGATCATACAATGATTTAATTCTTTGTAGTTATAAATTTAAAAAGGTTTTAAGGATGTGCTTTTGGTTGGTATTTAGGTAGAGAGTAAATTGGCCCCAAATGATCAGAATGGGTAATATCTGTGCTGCTTGTCCCTACACACCTAGCCAAATGGGTCATTCTTCCTCCTACCCCATCTTTCCCCGCCCTTAATGACTCAAGATAATAAAAACGTACCTGTCCTGCAGTGTCATACAGTCCCAGCAAATGTTGCTTGCCTCCCACGGTCACAGTAACTAGGGGAGAAAAGAAAAGGAGAATCTATAAACATGAACTTCAGTTGGGTGCCCTCCCATTTCCCTATGCCAGCCTCTCTCTGGGCAGTGAGGCTAAGCATGTGCCCTCACCCATGTGTATTCTAAACCAAGTTGACAGAAATTTCCAAAGCAAAGGCAACCTTGGGCTGCAGTGACAGCAGAGGGTCTAGGTCAAGTGCAAATTTCTCAACAGAGATGGATATTATTGGTGCTCCTAGGTCCTTCTGTCGCCTGCTCATTGATCCTTATGAGGCTCTAGAGTACCAAGCTCCTGAAGGCAAAGCATGCTGAGCCCTTTCAGATTAGGCGATTGTTTTCTTTTCTTCGGTTTGAGTTCCCTTTCAGGGTACAGAATTGTCTAAGAAACTTCTCTGTTAGAAATCACTCTGCCTTTATGCCTCTTTGAAATGTTAATAAACCCCAGAAAACAATGAATATTAACCCACCTCTATATTTTATATTCTATAAAGTAAGGCAAATAATTAAGTGAAAAGGCTTGTGATTTATTTTAAAAAGTTTTCTAAATAAGTATAAACTTCATTAAAAATATGGGAAAAATGTCCTTGTACTCTCGTTCACCACATTCCTTAACATTGTGAACCTTGGTCGTGGAAAGATGCTGTATGGGTTCAGTATCACATACCCAAAGGGCAAATGGGGCTGGGGCTTAGCTCAGTCGGTAGAGTGCTTCTCCTCACTCTTTGAGGACCAGGGTTCAATCGATACCGAGCATCACAAAAATGGGGGAAGGATGTGGCAGCCCATTCCTGTAACAATCTTTAGACAATCAGCCATTGAAAACCCTATGAATAGCAGAGAAACACAGACATAGTGCTGGGCATGGCACAGTGTCCATGGCACAGTGTCCATAGAATAGTGTCGGGAATGTTTTGTTCTGTTGTACATAGGGTCGCTATGGGTCAGACCTGACTCTGACACCTAACAACAACAACAACAACAACAATGGGCATACAGAGAGTGAGAAGTGGCCAGTTTGATTTACCTGCCAGGCTCACTGCCTTACCACACAACCATGTCTGAAAGTGAGAAGTAATGTGAGGACACCAACCATTCCACACGTCTGGAAATAAAGTTTCAACTGAGATCGAACAGATTGAATGCAGGAGAAACACAATTCTCTTGGTGAATGGGAAGAGCAAATCTAAATTTCCAGAAAAATGGAATCTCCTTTTGGAAAGAGAAAATAAAATATAAAGTGAAGTGTGAGCTTTTTCCCCTAGTTGATTAAGAAAATGCGCAAATGCGGCGAGAAGGTGATTTTTGATTCTGCCTATCATTGGCTGTGCAGGAAATGAAAGATAAGCTGAATTGTAGTATTTTATAACTGTGTCTTTAATATATATTAGCTAAATTCTCTGGCCTGCTGCTCAAGGTTGTTGATTTGGTACTGATTTTTACTTTGATTTGTTTTTAAGCTCTTGGGGTGCATGTTATGCAAAGCACTTAGTGTCATTCTTTGAAAAGCCCTTTTTTAAAAGCACTGCCTCTCCAGACTGGGGAGTATTTTTCTAATCTACTCAGATCTGCCTGTGTTCAGCTGGATCATGGCTGCAGCTACCAGGTGCGCTTTTAAGTGTGTATTTTATATATGCTCTTCTGGGCTCCATTGAACCCTGGTTACGGTGCCAACAGAGGAAGGGTGTGTAAATGTTTTGACTTCCAACTAGTCAGGCTAGCAATGTAGATGGAGGTTAGACTGTGTGGCCCAGAGTTCTTTGTCCTGTTGTATTTTCTCCTTTGTGTACACTGGCAGAAAAGAGTCAAGTTCTGAGATCTGCCTGAGTGGTTTCTTTAATGACCAATTGGCTACCTACTCATGGATCAGGAATGAAGGGAAGAAATCCAGCCATTACAACATGGAATTTCCTGCCTCTAGTGAGCCCAGTACATGTGGGGCAGGGGCAGCTGTTGCTGAGACTCCTTACGTGCCCCTTAGCACACAGGCCTGGGGCCACCTGTGGAGCCAGCACGAAAGCCAAGTCATCCTCACTACCTCACGGTGATTGCAAATAACCCTAAGCAAAGGCTCTGACCTTTGTCACTGGAGCCCTGAGACATCTGCTCCGATTTTCCCTGTTTTCTCTGGGAGCAATCATTCCCTCCAGCCTGCTTTTCCTCAGGCCTCACCCTTTTCTTCTCAGCGGCTTTGACTCCAGGGAATTTTACTAGGCCTGCGGCAAGCAGGAGCGAAAGGAGCTTAAGACATGGGCTGAGAGTCTGCGTGTAGCCTTCTCTTCCCTCTCAAGGGTCTGTTGGGTTCCTGGACAGAACTCAGTGTGGGGAACAGAAAGGCCAGACACAGTAACTCCTGCCATGGAGTGTGGAGAGGAGCGGTTTACTGGGAAACACAGGCACAGTGCGGCACAGCACGCACTCTCCCCAGGGGCGGCGTGGAGGGGCGTGGGAGCACACAGCAGGAGCAGTACTCAGGGTGCGTGCATCCGCACACGTGCCCCACTGGAGTGTGGTCAGAGGCAGCTTTCTGGGGAGATGGCTGAGATGAGTCCCAAAGGATGGCCAGGAATTACCAAGGGTGCACTGGGGGACTTGGTGCTGAAGCTGTAGGCGTACAAGGTCAGGCTGCCCTGGCTCACTAACTCAGGCTTTATTTTGAAGGCTTTGTTAAGCCATCAAAGTCTTGGATTCTTCTATTTCCACAAAAAACTGAAAGGACAGGAATTATGATCTCCTTGGGTTAAGGCTTGAGGGTGGTGGGAGGGAAGATGCCATTCCTGGAGTGGGAACTGTGGAAGGCCTTCAGCTTTGCTGCTGGGAGCTGTCTGCTCTGCCTGTGTGTGAGGCTAGTCCTGATGGAGGAATCCTAGAAGACAGGGTCAGAGGTTGTGCTCCTCCCTTTGGAAGTCATTTTATTTCCTCCTCTTTGCCATTTTATTCTCCCATTCTGTTGGAAGGAAGATATATGGATCCCAGTTCATGCTAGGAGAAATCCATGGGCAGCCAGGGACAGACTGGAGCATCAGTTGCACCCTGTGTGGAGGTGTTCATGTCTTGGCTTTGTGAGTCCTTATCCTGCAGTAGTAGTGGGTGTCTTGTTGCTTGCCAACCTGTGTCCCAGGAGGCTCCTCAATGTGGAAACAAATCAGTCACAACTGCAGAGAAGGAAGGTATTGCTGAGACATGCTAAAGGTAAAAATATTGTTACTGTTAGGTGCTGTTGAGTTGGGTCCGACTTATAGTGACCCTGTATAGGATTTCAGTGGCTGATAGTTTCAGGATTGTTTTGGGAGTGGGCTGTCAGGTCTTTCTCCATTTTTTTTTTTTTCCAGTGCTGAGGATGGAACCTAGGCCTCAAAGCATGCAGAGCAAGCACTCTACAACTGAGCTAAACCTCAGCCCAAAGGTAAAAATAGTGAGGTCAAAAGTGGGATCTTTTAAGTCAGATAGTTCTGCATTTGAATCCTGTCTTCGCTCTTCACCCTTTCAGAGACCTTGGGAAAGTCACCTAATGTCCTGAGCCCCTCTTTCCTTATCTGTTAAAAATGGGGCTCACCTCACCTGCCCAAGAGAGGAGGAAGTGAAATGAGAAAAAGCCTAGCACACAGCCTGGCTTGTGGTAAGTGCTGAACAATTGTTCAAGGAATGCTTACTTGGTCCACTCAGAGGAAAAGGGCCAGTCTGACTTTCTTTCCACTTACTTCCCTGTGCACATTAACTCTTAATTGCTATTGTGGGGTCAAAAGAGACCCTGGGAATTAAATTTTGCCATTAAAAAAATTTCTCATTGACTCCCATTGTTCCTTGTAATCTTGTGATGTCAAGACTCAAGGCAGGTGCGGTAGCCCTTACCTAAGGGTCATGTAGGACCTCACCATACCAGTGGTGTGGGTGCTTTCCTATTTGTGTTAATATTTGTCGATGTCACTTATGTGACCACAAAAAAGATGATAAACACTCCACAGTGCAGTCTTTGCTCAAAAGTTATTTGCGAGGTTCATCCTAGTACCAGTCTTGTATGTGATAACTGTGGAGGCTAAGTACTTATCCAAAGAGTAGATATGGCTTCTATTTTCTACATGTAGTTGATTTTGCATGTCATTTTCCACACCTTATGAATGAACTCTTAAAAACAGTAGATTTTATGATTTTTAGGATCTCTACATTAAAAAGTTAAAAGAGAATTTTTTTGTTACTTTAGTTTTAGTTTGATCGCATTATAGTTTTAAAAACTGATTAGCATTTAGGGGTCTTAAAAATTTCTTAATTTTTTGGTAATTTTTGTTACATAAATAAATATTAGTAACTTTTAAAAGATGTCTTAGTTTATATAACAACATAATTAAATCTTAAAAAATATCTTAAACAATAAAAGTTTTTTTGTTTTGGGGTTTTGGTCGACCCCATGAACTGACATCCACAGATTAAGTTGACCATACTGGTTTAATCAGCACATACTGGAGACTTAATATTTGTGAATTACTAGTCACTTTCTACTTTACATGACAGCTATATGATTGTTGTCTGACTCATAGCAACCCTCACAGGGCTTTTAATGGCTGATTGTTTCAGGATTGCCTCAGGAGTGGATTGCCAAGTCCTTCTCCCATTTTTGCAGTGCGGGGAATCGAACCCAGGACCTAAGAGACTGCAGAATGGTGTTCTACCAACCGAGCTAAATCCCAGCCCAGCTATATAATAGTTATTTAAATCTGTTTTATAGTCCATACTAGATAGGAAGACCATGGAGGACAGACTTTCCATACCCAATATCCCCTATACTATACCACAAGCTCCTGCCAAATAGTAGATGCCAAATATCCAGTACAGCAATGGTGGCCAGGGACAACTCAGGCAGAGCAGAGTCCTTTAGAATGTGTGGGGCTGCAGCCTGCTGCTCCCTGGCAAGAGGCTGACTGCTGGGAAGGCGCGCAGCCAGCAAAGCTGCCTGGCAGACAGTGGTTGGGCTGAATTCCCAGATCACCTTCTATTCTGGGAGCTATTAGAGTTGTTTTCTGAATTTAGAGAGGTCTTAAAGAGAGTAGGGCAAATGACCTGCTAATAGCTCAGATGGTTTTTTCAATAAAGTGTGAAAAGTTGTCAGTGACCTGTTAAGTAAAGAAAATGGAGGGCTTCGTCCCCAAATCCATTAAACTATTTGCTTCCTTGTGTTTCTTCTTGGAGTGAACTGGAGTGGTTAATTTTCTGAGGTCGCATGAGGTAGGAATTAAACCTAAGTCATGGGTTTGCTCTCTTGAGGATCAGCTAGTTTCACTCGTACAGAAAACATCCCAGGCAGGACCTCAAGCCTCCTTCCAGTCAGCATTTCAGTCACCTCACAAAGCTGTGTGCTTTGCAAGCCTTGGTCATGCCCTGTGAGCCAACTCAGGCCATCCATCTAGCCCATGGGTGGCTGTAGGCATCTGGTTCGAAGCCCCTTCCTTGTTGAGTAGGGGGCTGTCTCACTTGCCAAGGGCAATCTTCTGAATTACATGATGAAGCTCTGATGGTTTCCAAGAGAAATCTAAATGTGGAAATAGTGGGTCAGTTAGGGGAAAATCCCCAAGGACCCTTCAGTTTGCAGCATGCAGCCAACTTCCTACCTCACTGATATGTAATGTACTCTATCTGGCAAGTAGGATGAGGCCTGTCTGAATATACGGTGTGGGTAGCACTAAAATGGTGCAATTTTGAGGCAGGAGATAGCAAGAAATAGAATTTCAAGAAAGTTAAAAATGCAGCTTTCATGCAAAATGTGGAATAAGCACATGTCAAAGATTGATGAACTCATTAATGAGCGAACCAGTAAGATGGTATGTCTTGTGCAAAGAGCATTTTGAGGAACTAGATATTTATAGGTATTGGAGGCAATGACAGAATAAAGTGGCCAGGTTTGACAGAAAGCTCCTGCTGGGTTTGGCGGTGCCTGTCATCCTGCAGCTGGGGAGGCTGAGGCAGGAGGATAGTGAGTTCAAGGCCAGTCTGGACTACAGAGGGAGAGCCAGTCTCAATAACTAGGTAAACAAAACAAAACAAAATAAAACCACACACACACACACACACACACACACACACACAGAGTAAAATGGCTATTGTGCTATAGGAAAGATAACTTTGATGTTCTACTAAGCAGGAATTATTTGTATCTCTTCCCAACAAGATTTCCAAGTTAATGAGTTAACCTCACAGAATCTAAGCTTTTAGTGAATGGCAGAATGGAGCAAATCTACCTTCCTCTGGATAGATGAGGGCAGGAGTATGTGTTAAACACGGCCCTGTGTGACACTGAAAGGACAGCTTGCATGTTCTTGGCCTTAAATCCAACTTTCAGATGATTTCTTACTGCCTGGATTCGAGCCTGTGCTTTGCCACTCATTTGGCGAGATGTTGGGCAAGCAGCCAGGCAACCTGTCTCTGACCTGAGAAGGAGCAAACTGTGCTTACCCTACAGGGGCATGCAGGCTGTTCAAAAGTCACGGGCAGTCATCACAACAGGTTCTCTATCTACAGGGCTGCATGACCAAGGAACTTAACCAAGAAGTCACAGTCTGACTCCTCATTCTGGCCAGAGAACTTCAAGGTCCGCTTCTCCTTTCCCATCTGAACTGCCCGCCCCCCCCCCCTTGTTCTTCATTCTTTCCTGTGTTCTGGAAGATTCTGTCTGGGACAGTGACCCACCTAGCTCTAGTGTCTACTTCCAGAGGCTGTTTTGGTGTGTTTGCCACTTCTGTTAAGCCTCATAAATGGGTGCATACATTTTATTAACGGATAAACTCAGAAACACCAGGGATGAAATTCTCCCAAATCAAAATAAATAAGTTAGAAAGAAGGTAGTATGAAACTAAAAACAAACACTGCAGGCTTCCTAAATATACTGTTGTTAGGTGTTATCAAGTTGGTGTGCAACTCATAGTGATTATATGTTCAACACATGAAACACTATTATCAGTGCTTCTTTGCTGTTCATAGGGTTTTCAATGGTGGATTGATTTTTGGGGGTGGGTTGCCGGGTCCTTCTCCCAAGCCTACAGTATCTGGTGTTCCAGGTGGTCTCCCATCCAAGCACTAACCAGGCCCGATCCTGCTTAGCTTCTGAGTTCTGACGGGATCAGATGCCACAGTGCTATGGCTGCAGGCTCCTAAATATTGTTGTTGTTCTTAGGTGCTATCGAGTCGTGTCCGAATCACAGTGACCCTCGTAGGGTTTTCAATGGCAGATTGTTTCAGGATTGCCTGGGGAGTGGGTTGCCATATCCTTCTCCCATTTTTGGGGTGCTGGGAATGGAACTTGGGACCTCAGAGACTGCAGAGCGGCGCTCTACCAACTGAGCTAAATCCCAGCCCATCAATTCCTTTTTGGAGGGTTTAATCCTTCCAACACCTGTGTTCCTCTTAATGCTACTTGAACCACTTCTCACCCATCTACACTGGCTTGCCTTAGCCAGCTCTTTTCCTCCCTGGCAAAGAGTTTCTCTTATTATCCAAGCAGCAGGCTCTATGTGTGTGTTTGTGAAATAAAGGTTTCTTGAGGAAGTCTCTTTATTTTTTTTCTATATGTTGTTGTTAGGTGCCGTTGAGTCAGGTCTGACTCATAGTAACCCTCATAGGGTTTTCAATGGCTGATTGGTTCCAGGAATGGACTGCCACATCCTTCTTTCTTTTCTCTATATTGTTGTTGTTGTTGTTGTTGTTAGGTGCCGTTGAGTCGTGTCCAACTCATAGCGACCCTCATAGGGTTTTCAATGGCAGATTGTTTCAGGATTGCTTTGGGAGTGGGTTGCCACGTCCTTCTCCCATTTTTGCAGTGCTGGGAATCGAACTCGGGACCTCAGAGACTGCAGAGCAGCGCTCTACCAACTGAGCTAACTCCCAGCCCTTTCTCTGTATAGTATTTTTAAAATGATTTTTCATTATGAATTCTTAGTATGCAAATTAATGGGCTTCATTATGACATTTCCGTACATGCCTATCGTCATATATTGCTTCTATTCACATCCCCACTCTCCTCTCGTATCCCCCTCCCCACTGCTGATCCCTTCTCCCCCTTCTCCCCTTCTGCTTGCATATTTTATATATGTGTATATGTGCATGTGAGTGTGTGCATGTGTGTGTATACACAAACACAGAGGGTGCCAAAAATATATATGCATCTTGGGATGAAAACTTTCCCTTTTGCTGTTTTAAGGCTGTGTCATATGCCTGTTCTGATGTGATAGTGTAAGTATAATCTCTAACATCATACTACATTTTGCTACTGTAATTCAATTTAACTTTGAAAAGTAGTACACAGATAACATCTCTTAAAGTGTAGTTCTTTTGGCACCCTGGTATTTTAAATCTAGATTCTGCCTATGAGAGAAAATACATGGTATTTCTTTTTCTTTCCCGCATTACCCTTTCTTATTGCAAAGCCTCTTATTTAAGGTGATGGCATGAGGTCCTATTTCCATAGAACAAAGTTGAGGAGAAAATCAAATAGGATTCTTCCTGAGAATCCACTAGGATTCTGAGCTTAGGGCTTCCTTTTCTTAGGTCTGTATATTCATCCTATAATAACCAGAGGCCACTTGAACAGGGCAGCCTATAACTGCCATGCATCTTCTAGCCCTGGTCATGTTTCTTTTCCTCATTAGCCATGTCTATTGTGATCAGAGATTTGTTTTTCAGTTTTACCATTATTATTATTATTATTATTATTATTATTATTAATTTTGCAGTATTGGAGTTTGAACCCAGGGCCTCGCACTTGCATGCTTTGCAAGTGTGGTACCGCTGAGCTGCACATTCAGCCCATTTTTTTGCTTTTTAAGACAGGGTCTCGCTAAATTACGTGGACTGCCTCTGGTCTTGAACTTGCGATCTTCCTGCCTCCACCTCTTGAGTCTCTGGCATTATAGGCGTGTGCCACTGCATTTGGCTCAGTTTTATCATTTTCTAGGCTCTTTGGTTTTTAAGGGGTTGCAGTTTAACTCAGTTGGTAGAGTGCTTCCTTTGCACGCTCTGTGGCCCTGGGTTCAATCTCCAGCACCACAAAAAATGGAACATGGACCTAGCAGGCCACTCCTGAAGAAATCAGCCATAAAAAACCCTAAGAAAAGCAGAGAATCACTGGCATCATAGTGCCAGGCATGGCACAATGTTGGGGAGTGTTTTGTTCTGTTGTACATAGCGTTGCTATGAATCAGACTGGACTCCATAGCACCTAACAATAACAACAACTAGATTTTAAAGTAGCAAAACTGTGATTGACACTCTGGACTCACAGGGAACAAACTCAGGTACCTTCTTATTGGCAAATTAACATTCCTTGGAAGTACAAAGGACTCTCATGACAGTGAGACTGGGCACTGTGGTGCATGCCTATAATCTCAGTGATTGGAAGGCTGAAGCAGGAGGATCACAAGTTCAAGGCCAGAGGCAGCCTGCACAACTTAGCAAGACCCTGTCTTGAAAATAAAGAAGGGGCCGGGGTGCTGCTCAGTGGTAGAGCATTTGCCTAACATGCATGAGGCTCTGGGATCAACTCAGTACTGAAAAAAAAAAAAAAAAAGAAGTGAAAATTTTGTACACCAAAGCTTACGCAGGTATGACGTTATCAGTATACAAATGGCTTCTTAATTAACAGTACTTTTGGGAAGAGAGCTTGCAGGAAAGACATTGACATGGTTCTGGGTGTGTGTGGAGGTGTTCAGGAAAGATCTGCCCTTGTCAGTACCTGTTTGATGATGGAGGAAAAGGTGGGTGTGAAGAGAAGGAGTTGATGAGGAAGAGGAGTAGAAAGAATTTGCTCAGTTCTAGACTCTTGGCATCAACTGGGCATGAGGCCAACCAAAGAGAGTCACAATTAGATGGCCACATCCTGCATTCAGCCTGACTTAGTCCCACCCTTCCTGCCTCAACATTCATTTGGCCTCCACCTCCTGCCAATTTGACCTGCTAGCTATGTTTATAATCTGAGTCTTCTTAACTATCCTGATAGTCGTCGCCTGCAGCCCTGGGCCTTGTCGGCGGGAAAAGGCTCCTAATCTGTGTCCCACTTTCCAGGCTCCATCTTCAGTGCTTCCTTCTTAGTGTCACCAGAGGTGATGCAAGATAACATCCAATACCTGCTAAGAGCACACAAGAAGTCCTTGTAATCTGTCACCTGGTTAACCTTTCCAGCTCCCTTTCATTTCTTGCCTTCCTGTAACCCAAATTTCTTGCAATCTATTATATTCATGATGTCTCTCCTTAAGCTGTTCCCTCTGGAATTCTGGAAAAGAAGTTCTAGAATACTTGGTCCACCCTTGTCAGCTGGGAAAACTTACTTCCATAATCCCTTGATGCCCCTCAAGTTTCTTAAGCCTATTTCCATACATACCTTTTCACTGGGTCATAAGAGGCTATGCATTATTTTTTTCTCATGTCCCAGCTCCCAGCAAAAGCTAGACAGGTAGCTCCATAATTATTGATGGAGTGACTGAGACACACATTAAACTCTAACCAAATTGAAGCTTTTCTCCCAGGCAGCTATTTTCTGTAGTTAAGACTTTGGCATTTCCCAAAAGGCCACCATGAACTATTCTGGACAGTTAATAGCAGGCTGGGATCCATCAGCCTGACATCCTACACTGAGGCAGCCCTGTTATGAGCAGATGCACCTCTGCTTATGGTCATGTGCTACTTTTCTAGTCAACATTTATTGGCTACCAGGCTGTGGTGGGGGCTGCGATTTAGCTCACTTGGTAGAGCACCACTCTGTAGTCTCTGAGGTCCCGAGTTCGATTCCCAGCCCTGCAAAAATGGGAGAAGGACATGGCAATCCACTCCCAAGGCGATCCTGAAACAGTCAGCCATTGACAACCTTATGAGAGTCACCATGAGTTGGACAGGACTCGATGGCTCCTAACAATAATGACGACAACTTGTCATTGTGGTATGGTGCTTTGAACGCCTGATCTCAAGGTAGATACTTTCCACGTTAGCCTTGACTTTGATTTGGTGATCTAAATGTTGTGTAGCCCTCACCAGGGGGAGCTAGTTGAGAACACAACTTCCCTGATTTTACACTTTCTCCTTAGATTCTGAGGATATAGGTCTGCATGGGGCCCAGCAGTCCACATTTTTATCAAGTTCTCCTGGCAAGGTGAATTGTCCATGAACCTTGCTTCACTCATCTTTAAGATGAGAATCATAAAACTCTGGTACTCTAGAGTATTCCTTCCACATTAGAGGTTGTGTGAATATTGGATGAGATAATGAATAGGGAAAAACTTCCAATATATAAGTTGCCACAGGGCATTAATTCTTTTCATCACATCTTACACACAATGCCAGATTCTTTTCATCACATCTTACACACAATGCCAGAACAAGGCAGCATGCAGGGAACAGCATTCTCCTCTCTTAGTCGAGAAATACTCATTAAGGCCATTCAAATACTGCTGTCGTTGTTGTTGTTAGGTGTCATCGAGTCAGGGTCTGACTCATAGCAACCCTACATACAACAGGTTAAACACTATTGTCAGTGCTTTTCTGCTATTCACAGTGTTTTCAATGTCAGATTGATTTTGGGAGTGGGTTGCCGGGTCCTTCTCCCACGCCTACAGTATCTGGTGTTCCCAGGCAGTCTCCCATCCAAGTACTAACCAGGCCTGATCCTGCTTAGCTTCCAAGATCTGATGGGATTGGATGCCACAGTGCTACGGCTGTAGGCTTCAAACATTGAGCTGATGATAAAAGTGGAATCGTGCATTTCTGTTAAAGGTTTTGAAAGAATGATTAGACTCATAAAAATTCTATCAGGTACTGGCTAGAACAAGTTATAAAATATGATAGAAAATATTGTTTTCACAATAATAACAAAAACTATAAAGTCTCCTGGAATGGGCAAGACCTTCATGGAAAAAAAAGCACACCACTTTGCAGACAAACATAATAGAAATAGCTTATGTTCTGGGGTGGGATGCACTATATTGGAAAGATGTCAGACTTCCCCAGTTTAATAAATTTAAAGTAACTTCAACAGGGTTTTTGAGTTGGAAACATGACAAATGAGTACAGTGGTTATATGAAAACTTAAATTGATGAGAATAGCTAATAATGAAAATAATATATATGTTAAATGTGTTTTATGACATAATATACACTTTATATTATAAAGTTATATTAATTAAAGCAGTATTGCTCCAGCATAAGGGCTAATGAAACAGAAGAGAAATCTCAGACACAGCCCCCATGGTACATATGTAAGGCTTTAGTGTTTGATAAGCAGCATTTCAAATCAGTGGGAAAAAAATGAGGCGTTCAATATATTGTATTTAGACAATTGGATACTATTTGGAAATAAGAAAGGCCTTTGAAAATATAAAACCAGAGGAAGAAAACCATAAGAAAAAGATGGATATATTTGCCTTTAAAAAAGAGAGGTGTGTGTTCTAGAAAAAATGGACACAAAAAGGTTATTATCTTTAGTACCTCAACATACTTTCTAATCAATAACGATTACCCTCCAAGAAAATAAGGAAAGAATATAGACATTTTTACAAAGAAATAAATGTAAATGGCTAATGGATATTGGATTAAAAAATTCCTAATAATGATACAATCTTTGGTCAAATTGGCAACAATAAAGAGAATGACACCTGGTACTCATGAGTGCAGGGGCTGGGATTTAGCTCAGTTGGTAGAGCCTGGGTAGATACCCTACTGGTATCTTAAATACTGGTGGCATAGCTTTCAGCATCACAGCAATATGCGAGTCCCTGCAGTACAACAAGCTGACAGTTACATGGAGGAGTAGGGAGAAGGACCCAGCAGCCCACTCCCGAAACAACTGGCCATTGAAAACCCTATGAATAGCAGAGAAGCACTGTTAAATATAGTACCAGATAATGAGCCCCCCAGTCTAGAAGGCATTCAAGAAATGACTGGGGAAGACTTTCTTCCTCAAAGTAGAGTTGACCTTAATGAGGGGAATGGAGGAAAGCCCCTGAAACTTCCTTTTACTGATGTGATGTGACTCAAAATGAGCAGAAACATAATATCTGCAACATTAGGCTCAAACTTGAAAAGATCATAGGCATTGCACAATGTTGGGTAGTGTTTCATTGTGTTGTATATAGGGTCACTGTGAGTTGGATCTGAGTTGATGGCACCCCAAAACCACAGTTAGAAACAATCTAAAAACTCAACACTAAGAATTGGTCCTTACTAGTTACAGTGTACCGTTACAATGGAAACTTCTAAAATATAATAAGGGCCAGGTATGGAGGCTTACGCCTATAATCCGAGTAATTTAGGAGGTAGAGGCAGGGAGATTGCAGGTTTGAGGCCAGAAGCAGCCTATGTAATTTAGTGAGACCCTACCTCAAGGTGATAAATTAAAAAATGGGCTGGGGGTGTGGCCCAGTAGTAGAGCATTTGCAAAGTATGTGTGAGGCCCTGGGTTCAACCCCCAATTACCACAAAATACTATTACTACTACTATTACTACTACTACTAGTAATGAATATAGTAAAATATTTAGAACATAATGCCCAGATAGTAGAAAAAGCCTCTACATTACATATGCAAAAATATGCATAGAAAATTGCTTATTTTTTGTACTTTGTTACTGTGAACATGTAGGACAATTGGAAATACTTGGGTGCTTGCGCATTGTAGTTATTATGCTGCTATTATTATTGTTTTGTACAGATTGGATTAAATGTCGTGTAAGTTACCAACTATTCCTTCAATTGTGTTGTTTCTCTCAGGTTCATTCTCTGAAGCTTTTGTGTTAGGCTAGTTCAGATTTATTTTAAGCTGTAGGGACCACGCTTGTAATTTTACAAGGAGAACGTGTGATGAATAGGTCTGCTGCAGTGAGGTTTACAAACTGCGTGTTGCAGAGCAACCCATCTTTTTTAGAGAATGATGATGAACCAGTAATGCTCTCCCTACGCTTGCTCTTCAAAGGTACCTAGGAAATATGGTGCATTTGAGAATGCTGGAATCTGTCAAAGTGTATTAGGTGCAAACTGAAAGACGTGTCTGAGCTGTAAAGACAACAGTAGTAAATTGGTTCCAAATATAGCTCTTTATTGACAGCGTCTAGGCATAGTGAGCTAAACTAGCCAAGTGAATATTTAGAGTATGTATTTCTGCTCTCAGTATCTTCTGTTCTAAAGTGTTACAAGATAATTTGGAGGAGATTAAGCAATTTTTCTGTTCCACTTTTGTGCAGGTTGTTATCCAAAGATGGTATTTACTTGTCTGCCTTTTTGTTACTCAGAGTCCTGAAATTTTATGTACTTGTGCTTTTTCTTTATTTAATTTATCTTCATCCAATATCCCCAATCAGAATGGTTTATTTCACCTCAGGTAATAAGAGTTCTTTCCACTTAAAATTACATTAACCTTATTTTTCATTCCTTATTATCTGTCAAGAAATATGAATATTTGCTGATAATAGTTGATGGTTAATTACCATCAAGGGAGGATCTATGTACATATAGATGTATACATAGATATACATGTGATAATTTGAGATGAAACAATTCTTGGATACTTCTGTAATAAATATATGGGAGACCTTCTTTCCCTTGCAACTTTATTATTAAGTATAGTCTCAGAATTTGTATAAGGTAATGCCTACCACTTTTATGTCCTTGTTCACGTTTTTCCTAATTGCTTTTCCTCAGATCATCTAAAAATAAACATAGTTTTAGGGATGCTTATCAGCAACATAGGACGCCTGGCTAGCCAGTCATACTAAGGAAAAGTACAAAACCAGTATGGGATGCTGTGAATGTTGTCCGCCACCAGAGCCTTTCGAATGCATTGTTACACAGAGCTAGAAATATGCCACACGTGCTGGGTGTGATGGTGCACACTTGTAATCCCAGCACTCGGGAGGCTGAGGCAGGAGGATTGATGTGAGCTCAAAACCAGCCTGTGCCACACAGGGGGTTTCTGGGCAGTGTGGGATACATCGCAAGACGCTGTCTCAAAAAAACAAAAAGAGCTGGGTGTAATCTCAGAGACTTGGGAGACTGAGGTGGGAGGATTGCAGGTTTGAGGCCAGAGGCAGCGTGCAAAATTAGCAAGACCCTGCCTCAAAATAAATTAATTAGAACCAGGGGTAGTGGTGCATGCCTGTAAGCCCAGTGACGCGGGAAGAGGAGGCAGGATCACAAGTATAATTTAGCGAGACCCTGTCTGAAAAAGTAAAAAAAAAAAAAAAAAGGGATGAGGGTGCAGCTCAGTGGGTGCAGCTCAGTGGCACAGCACTTGCAAAGCATGCAGATGTGAGGCCCTGGGTTCAACCCCCAGTACTGAAAAGAAAAATTAATTAAAAAAAAAAGGGAGAGCTGGGGTGATGCTCAGTGGTCGAGCTCTTACTTATCATGGGTGAGTCCCTGTGTTTATACTCCAATACTGGAAAAGAAAAAAAAAAAAAAAAAAAAAGAAGAAAGAAAGCTACCACATGAAGTATGTGGCACCTGAGGCCAGTTGCTGGATGAGTAATCTGAAATTCTGAATTGTTATTCTTGGTTTTGCTTATGTTTTCTGTCAGGTTTTCAGTAAAGTTGAATGAAGGGTACAGAGTATCAATTCAATTAAAGAGATTTCAAAAATGTAACTCAAATAAAGGTGAAAACATGTGGTACAGTCTAAGGATGGTTTCACAGTGTGAACAATATCAACATCCAAAAGTATTTGTTAACAGTTTTGATTTTTCCTGAAAGATAAAGATACCAAGGATGCTGTTATTGTTAAGTGCCATGGAGTCAAGTCTGACTCATAGTGACCCTATGTATAAGAGTATGAAACATTCCCTGACACTGTGCCATGCCTGGCACTATTGTCAGTGCTTCTCTCCTATTCATAGGGTTTTCAATGGCTGATTGTTTTGGGAGTGGGCTGCCAGGTCCTTCTCCCATTTTATGCAGTGCTGAAGATCAAACTCAGGGCCTCAGAGGGTGCACTCTACCAACTGAACTAAACCCCAGACCCCCATATTTATAACACAGGTATTTTGCCCCCCATGGGTCAAGGGGTCACTTGCCAATCTCTCTTATTATACAAACAACATTCCTCCCCTCCCCCTCTCTCTTTTGTGGTACTGGAGGTTGAACCCAAGGTGTCACGCTTGCATGCTTTGCAAGTGCTATACCACAGAGCTGCACCCACAGCCCATTTTTCTACTTTTTTGAGATAGGGTCTCACTAAATTACGCAGACTACCTCTGGTCTCAAACTTGCGATCCTCTTGCCTTCTCCTCCTGAGTCACTGGGATTACAGGCGTGTGTCACCCTGCCAGGCACCATTTTTCTCTCTTGGAGCCCAGGCAGTTTAAAGGATATTGTCCAGGCCAGCATGGGTAGCTACAACTGCAGGTTAGAGCGTGTGTTTCTGTTCTCAGTATCGTCCTCTCTGAAGTGTTACAAGATGATTGGAGAACATGAAGTGATTTTTGTGTCCTTCTTTTGTGTGTGGTTGTTATCTTAGATGGTATTCACTTGTCTGCATTTTTTGTTTTTTTTTAGAGTCCTGAGATTTTATGTACTTGTGTATTTACTTATTTATTTGTGTGTGTAGGTTAAAGGCCGAAGTGTAGATAAGGGCATTAGAGATGAGATGATGCCTCTTGGAGTTGGTCACTTGTTGGTCAGGGGTCGTGACTGGAGCCATGAGGGTGAGGAGTCAGGACTTTGCATGTTTGGAGACTGTGGAACCACTGCTCTTCCCTGTCCTCATAAGGACACCCAGCAGGACCTGGGATGGTGTGCAGCTGGTGAAGGGTCACATTTAGTAGTTTTGGCAGTAACTACACAGAAATGATCACCTTGTAAAATAAGTCAGGAGAAAATAAAGTCAAATTTGCGAGGGAGAAAGATGGAGTAGGGTGGGGGAAGACAATGATGATGAAGGAAGGGGACATGAGGAGGGAATGCGTTGCCCTGAACCAATCTTTGGAGGTCAGCGTGGGCCCCACGCCAGGGCTGGTCAAGGAGTTGGTTCAGTCTGGACACATAGGCTGCTGGTCTTCACTCACACAGCCCCAGCCTGGCCTGGTCACCTGGGGCCTCTCTGGCTTCGGCCTCTCTGTACACCGTCAGTCTTCACTGATGGCCTCTTAGCTGGGAAAACCCAAACCCATTTGGGAAGATTGTTAAACTCATTTGAGGTGGGCCTGGCAGGACAGCATATGGCCCTGGCCTCAGCTTGGTTCTTGAGTAGAAGACTCTAGGTGGTGCCTGGGACTGGGTGGAGACAGACCAATTGAGACCCTTGTCACTTTTGCAAGGTCTGTTCTTTTCTGGATGGACTCATATGATATTGAGCCCTGCCCTCCAAGAAGAAACCAGTAAAGGACAAAGTTAGATCAAGGATGTTACGGAGGAGGAAAGTGTTGATGGCGTCAGGAAGGATACAATAGCCCGCCTCGCCTCGCCACTGTAGCTCTGGCACCTCTACTTGGGGACATTTTGCCTCCGTCTTCCCCCCAAACACCAGTTCTAATGAGGGCTGTATGTTGCGCTGTGCAGTCTGATCCATAAGCTCTTCTCTAGAGGACAAATGTCTAGCAGAGTACTGGACCCACTACAGGGATTCAGCAAATAGATAATGAATAAAAGAATATTTTTAGCCATGGTTTGCTAGGTGATAGTGGATGCAGCTGCCAGTGGGTGTAGAGCTCAGGGGTAAGTGACACAGAGTGTGAGCTGCAGAAGCACGAGGGTGATGAATCAAGGAGTGAGATGCTAAGACGATCTGCAAATGCCTCGGCCACGAGGACACAGAGCATCCTTCCTAATGGTGGAGGAAGCATGCTGGGGGAGGTCCCCGCAAGAGCCACATCTTAAGACCCCCAGAGATGTGGCTTCAGAACAAAGAGAGAAAAGATGGCACTTGGAGGGGTGGCCCTTCAATTGAGTGTGAGAAGGGCAGAGAGCAAGGCTGGAACTCTTGTTATTCCCTGCTGCCATTGAAAGTTATGTGGCCATCAGGGCCATGCTGGGGTCAGGATAAGGACATGGAGGTGGGAATGATGGTAGTGTTGGTTCTTATGTGCAGATTCTGATTCAGTTAGTCTTGGTGAAGCCTGAGAGTCTAGAGAAGCTTCTTTTCTTTTTTCCTCTATTCTTGTGTTCCTTTTTCTCCTCCCTCTCTCCCTCTCTCCCCCCCCTCCTTCCTTCCTTCCTTCCTTCCTTCCTTCTTTCTTTCTTTCTTTCCTCTCTTTCTCCTTCCTTCCTTTCTCTCTCTCTCTCTTTCTTTCTTTCTCTTTCTCTTTCTTCCTCTTTTCCTCTCTTCCTCTTTTCCTCCTTCCTTTCCTCCTCCTCCTTCCATCCTTCCTTCCTTTCTTTTCTTTTCTGTTTCTTTCTTTGACAGAATATTGCTTTGTAGCTCAGGCTGGCCTTGAACTCACCCCCCACCCCAAGTGCTGAGATTACTGGTGTGTGCCACCATGCTCAACTGAGAGTCTACAATTCTAATAAGCTAGGGTGGAGTCCTTCCTATTATGTGCAGACCACACATTCCCTCCTCCTCTCTGGATCCTTCAACTTGGCCTCTTTGAGTCCCTCAGGTGGTTGACAGATACATATGAGAGGGGACAAGACAGTCCAGAAAACAAATGCAGAAGGGAAATTAGATCTAGACTGAACCACAGCCCCTATTCCTATGTGCCCCTCACTGCTCTTCAGAAGTTAAGGAGGTAAAGGCAAAAACCTAGGACGAATCCTGCTGAGAGTGACAGGGATTGATGGAGATATTTCCTGAGGGGAGGAAGGGATTTAGTACATAAAGGGATGAAAGACATGAAACTATAAATGCCATCTTGGGGCTTGGAATGTCTCTCTCTCTCTTGGGCCACCATTGGAATGGTGATCTTAAAATCTGAGAACACTAGTTAGACAGGGAGGCAAATGATAAGGGAAAAGGGCACCGTGGGAAGGACCGCTTTCTTAGTTGATTTCAGTATTTCAGAAGATTATAGCCACAAGCTTGGATAACCATAAAAGGTGAACATGGTTTCCTCTGTATCTCTATATGGGGGCTCTTGAGCATCTTTCTCAAGTTTTATGACCTAATTTTTAAAAATTTGCTTCAGGACCCTTGGAAGTCTCTACTGTGGCAGTGTGTCCATCTGTCCACCAGGACAGCCCATGTAGACATGGCTTTATCGGAAAACAATGAGTTTATCTTCTCTAGGTAAATTCTCCTCATTCTGTTTTCTTGTCTGTAGCCCCGGCAATTGGTAACCTGTTTTTTAAAAATTTATCCTGTTTTCTCATTCCCCACACATGGAAATACTATATAAATGGTTGCTAACTGGTTAGAGGACTGGGATTTAGCTCAGTTGGTAGAGTACTTTTGCATGGACTGTTTTGCAGTGCCGCTCTGCAGTCTCTGAGGTCCTGGGTTCGATTCCAAGCACCACAAAAATGGGAGAAGGACATGGGAATCCACTCCCAAGGCAATCCTGAAACAATCAGCCATTGAAAACCCTGTAAGGGTTTCTATGAGTCCAACATGACTCGATGGCACCTAACAACAACAACAACAACAACAACAACAACAACAACAACAAGTGGTTAGACTGTGTATTCCTTATAGTCAGAGACAAACCTCTAGGGTCCAGCACAGTGATGGATGTTTAATCAGTAGGTGTATACTGAATGCATGGATAGCTTAAAGGTCACCCCTGGCCCCATAGCCTCCAGGAGAGCATCCATTGCAAGTGGGATCACAGCGAGCTGATCCACTGTCACAGGGATCTCAGGAGCATCTGGTGGGTGGGAGGGGAGTGTGTGGCGTCTTGCAGCTTTCCCAGCACTCAGGAAATCGCAGCAGAAGGTGCTGGTGATGCTTTCTGGCATGGATGCCAGCAGACTCAATTGTTGAATTGAAACTGATCAATTTTAGAAAACAAGGAAGGCCATTGAGGCATGGCTTGGGCATACTCCAACATCGACAGTGATGGAGTGTTTGGCTAGCTGCCAGCACTGGCAGCCGAGACTAATCCGAGCAAATCTTGTTGGACTTAAGGCAGCCATTGGAGTCCACCTGAGTCCATCTCAGGTACTGGGGGCACAATTCAGGCCCTTGACCCCAGCATCTGCTGGGGCCTGGCTCCACCATCACTCCAACCACCATGCCACCCTGGAGCACTGCAGGGGACAGTGACTCTGCTCCCAAATCTAACTTCCCAGCCCAGCAGCAGAGAAGAAATAACAGAGGACATCTTCTAATTCTGTTCCCTTCCTCTTGAGACAAATTCAAACTGTTTTTCAACTACTGCGCTAGTTGACACTTCACCTGTCAGCAAAAATTTTTCTCTTTAAGACTGTGATCTCTGGATCAGGTCTTCTAGCTCACTGTGAGGTTTGCATTTGCAGCAGTTGTTTTCCACATGTGATCTCAGAAACAGCAAGAGGGCAGTAGGCTTACAAATCAATAATTGCTGACCTGCCTAAAAATAGAAATGGCTGGAGGAATGCAGAAGGTGGTAAGAAAGAAAGAAAAGAAAGCAACAGAATAAAATAAACTAAAAGACTAAAGAAATTACCTAAAATATTTAAAACTACACATACTCTTGAAGTATTTAGGGGATGTACTTTTAGCAGTTGGGGGAATTAGAAATGGGCACATACGGGCAAATGACAGCTTGATGCTCAGCACTTATAACAAACATGTACCTACCCAGGGATCCTTTGCACATCGTGACCCTGGATTCTGAAGGACATTCACCTTGAAAATGATAGAGGCCTTGACCTTTTAGATTTTATAAGAAAAGTAAGGAAATACAAGAGGAATAAACAATTTATATGTATATCTGGAGCTAGAAGGAAGGCTAGAAAAAAGTGTCAAAAAAACCAAGCCAAAACTTTTCTTCAATAGTTCTGGAGAATTTCCTAATGTCTCTGTAAATATTTTCTCATTGACATCATGTTCCTGTTCTTAAGAGATGCTTTTTATCTCATCTCCACATCTCTCTTCTGACGCCCTTGCATTTTGGGTGGGCAAGGGGAGGTGAAGGGAGGAGTTTAGGAAATGGCCAGGAGTGGCAGGAAGAGGGGTAGGGAGGGTTTGAGGCACAGCAGAGAGGGTGTGAATTCTAGGCAGGAGGAAGAACGAAATGTCTGCCTTAATCAAATGCACATGCTAGGGAGTTACTGGCTAGGGAGCCATGATGACTTCCTTTTAGGGTTGAAATCAGTGTTTGGAAATATTCCTGGGCTACTTTTCCAGGGTGAGAAGTATTTTATATCATATCTTTGAGTGGAACTGATTGAATTCACAAATTGGCTTGAATTCATGAACTGGATGGTACTGTGTACTGGAGATCTTTGTAATGATTTTAACCACATCTTAAATTCATGCTTTGGTGTATCCATAGCTACCTACTTAGTGTAACTGGTTAGATAGGATAATGGTCTCCAAGCATGTCCATGTCCTAATTCCAGAAAAGGGGCTTTGCAGACATGATTAAGTTCAGGATTTTGTTTTGAGGAGATTATGCTGGGTTACCTGGTTGTTGTTGTTGTTAGTGTCATCAAGTTGGGTCTGACTTATAGTGACCATATACAACAGATGAAACACTACCTGATGCTGTGCCATGCCTGGCACTATTGTCAGTATTTCTCTGCTATTCATAGGGTTTGTCAATGACTGATTGTTTTGGGAGTGGGCTGCCAGGTCAGTCTCCCAAGCCTATAGCACCTGGTATTCCCAGACGGTCTCCCATCCAAATACCAACCAGGCCCAACCCTGCTTAGCTTCCAAGATCTGACAGGATCAGATGCCAGGGTGGTATGGCTACAGGTGGGATACCTGGTAGATTCCATTAATCACAAGAGTCCATAGAAAGGAAAGGAGGAGGCAGGAGAGCCAGAGTCAGAGAAGGAGCTCTCAGATCAGAGCAGAGGTTGTGAGGAGGCCGTCGGCCAATGAATGAAGGCATCTTCTAGGAGCCGAAAAGGCCAGGTTTGGATTCCCCCCTAGAGCTTCTAGGAATGTAGCCTGTTGGCACCTTGATTTCACCTCACTGGGACACTCTTTGACCATCTGACCTTCAGAATGATAAGATAATAATTTGTGGTAATTTGTTACAGCAGCAAAAGGCAGTGAATACACTGACTTTATGTTATGAAATACTTCCTAGTGAACTTAAATGTGAAGAAGTCAATGATGTCTGGGGAGAGAGGTTATCCTTTGTCTTGAGTTAAGGCATCCATGTGAAGGGTGTTAACACTCTTGGCCTGACAGCCCCTAGGGGAGTAGAGAGAATGATCGGATGGTAAATTTGGGAGCAGGAGTGGGCATTGCTCAGTCTCTCCTCCTTTCTTTTGGGATCTGTTTGCAGAGAATTTGCTGAAGTTTAGAGGTATTCTCCCCCTTCTCTCCTCCTCTTCCCTGTCTCTGCACACAGGCCTTTGTTTTCTGTGCTGTTTGTGATGGATTAGGAATCCCACTGCTGCCCTATGCCCAGGCTCACTCTGATCTTTTTCTATTTGATTTTTCTTTCTCTCATGTAGAAAAAGGAGGTGCTACTTATTGAATCATCTGAAATGCAACTTGCCACATAGATATGCTTTTTTCTTTCCTTGAATAAGTTATTTTTATTATTTAATTTATATACTATGCCTTGTTTAGTTCCAGAGAGTACATAAGGTGGCTTATAAATATACTAGAATTACAATAAAGATGAGAGGGAAAATGAAGGCAGGGTTGATTAGATGAATCTGGAGTGAGGCTTACATGCAAAATACTATCATAACAACCTATTCTGCTGCTAGCAGGGGTTGGTGTGGATGAGGTCTACAAGTTTGGCTCTGAGCTTCTTAATTAGTCAAAGCAAAGAAAGAAGCCTAATTGGTGAATGATTTATAGGATCATTAAAGAATAAAAATCTCACGATTTATGGAATATAGTAGCAAAACACTGACTGTATGCTCACGAAAAAATATAACTATTCCCAGTGGTGCATGCCTATAATCCCAGTGGCTTGGGAGGTGGAGGGAGGAGGATCGCAAGTTTGAGACAAGAGGCAGTTTGCGTAACTTAGCAAGACCCAGTCTCAAAAGTAGAAAAATAGGCTGAGGTTGCAGCTCAGTGGTCCAGCACTTGCAGAGCATGCAGGTGCGAGGCCCTGGGTTCAACCCCCAGTAACACACACACACACACACACACACACACACACACACACACCAAAAAAAAAAAAAGAAAGAAAGAAAGAAAGAAAAAGAAAAAAATAACTATTCCTAGGACTGAGACTGTGAACAGCTCTTTTTTAAGGGTTTTGATAAACAGAACACTTACATAATGCTTATAAGTTATAGATATAATGCTTATAGCTTATAATTTAAAGGGGAGCCAGACATTGGACAAATAACTCCTTACTAGGAAGATACATAATAGGGTGCCAGGGGAGTATAAAGAGCCTTGCCTTTGATTAAGCATCAAGTACCACTTCTTTGAGCAAGTGATATTGAAACTGAGCCTTGGGCAATAAGTTGATTGTAAGTTTAGTGGGAAGAGGTCAGGTATGTATATGTAGAACATTCTGGGCAGAGGGAACAATGCATACAGAGGCCCCTGGATGGGGAAGATGCAGAGGAGGAGGAAGATCAGTGAGGCTGGAGCGCAGTGAATGAGGGGAGCTAGCATGCTGGACAGCTGTGTTCTTATAGCTTGGGGGTTGTTGAAGTAAAATATAATGGTACCTTAGACCAAGTGGTGGTGGTGGAAAGGTTGGAGATGTGTCTATGGCGGGGGCAAAGGCATGCACAGATAGGTGGCTTGCTATTGTGGAGAATGTTCCTACCTATTTCTGAATTTGATGTAATCTTAGACCAACTTTAACTGTTTAAATTAGTTGTGTGTACATGTTAGGTACGTTTCCTAGGAGACCCACCTTCATCTCTAACAAGGTTTTACTTAGAACAGCAATTCTTAACCTTGGCTGCACCCTGGACCCATCACAAGAGAGTTTGTTAGACCTGGGCATTGGTGTTTTCTAAAGCTCCCTAAGTGATTCCATTCTGTGGCCAAGGTTGAGAACCACTGACTTAAAGCATTAGATTGATGAGGAGGTATAAAATGTGAGGTTAGGATTAAATTCAGCATTCCAGGTGGAAAACAAGGTAGGGGAAGAATATTTTTGTTAACATGAAGTTTGAGTGGAGCAGACTATTTGCAATTTTCTCTAACCAGCTCTATATGGGGAAAATTAAATCATGATTAATTGAAGAATAACATCCTTGCAAGCACTTTAACTTTCAACAGCTCTTGTCAAATTTATCTGAAACTCTGAACTTTATAAATAAAGATGAATCTTGGGCACAGCATGAATCAAAGTGTGGGCTAATTGGACACAAAAGGTTTCACCTCTAAATCACTGCCAGAGGCTGGGAGCTTTGACCATATAGTGGTTGTTCAGTGGTAGTTTTTAACAAAATGAGCAGCCTGCATTCTGTTGCTGTGAGAAGAGTCCCAGGGTGACATACTTGTTAGCCCTCATCTCTCAGAAATAATTCATATATGTTGAGTTGGCAAGTTCCTACCATCTTGTCCACTCTTTAGCGGCTATTAGCTCTATTAGAACAGAGATTTTAGTGACCCTATCTTGTTCTTCTCAGTGTCAATTCCATGACTTCCTCTTTTTCCTGAAATTGTACTGATCTTCCCAGCTATAGGCAAAGGGCTCTGACTGGCCACAAGGGTGAGCTCTGGTTAGCTTAAGCCTATCGTAAACCTTATATTCCTGATCACACTGATTGGTTAAAAGTTGGTACATCACCCAAGTCAGACCAACAGAGACCAACAAGACTCGGTTCTAGTTCTTGTATTTGAGCTGTGGGGGAATGGGCATTTTCCTGACTGGAAATGAGTGAGTCCAGGGAGGTCATTCCAAGAGCTACGGGCAGCCAAATTAGAATCATAAAAAGAAAAGTATCTGAGGATGAAGCCAACTCTGAGAAGTCAGGGCTGGAAGATGTCCTGTAACTTGCCATAATACAGGGACTGGGTCTGTCTCATTCACTCTGTAGCTCCCGCACGCCAAAAAGTGTCAAGTGAATAAGGAGTGAAGACAGGAAAGAGCACAATGTTAGAAAACAGAAATCAGTGATGGGTTTATGTAATCACAAGAGAGAAAACTACTGTAGTAAGGGCCAAATTTCTATCATTTTCCTGTTTCTGAAATCTTGAAATAGCAAAGTATGGGATTCCCTTCTGATTACCTTACAATGACAAAGGAAGCTAAAATGGAAAAGTGAAGTAATAGATAAGTCTGGCTACGGGATGGATGGGAGGGAACAAATTCTTTTTCCAAAGCATGGGTATCAAGGGAAGTCTGACTTAGACTTAAGGCATGTAAGTCAATGAGTTCCCAAACTAAGTATTTTATTATTTCCTTCGCTGGCATCTAACCACTACAACAAATGTTCTACCTTATTAATCATGTTTACTTTGACATAAACCATCAAAATTTCCCCATATTTGAATTTATAGAATCACTCAATCATGAAGGAAAATATGCACACGTTTAGATGATGTTGTTGTTACGTGCCGTGGAGTCGGTATCTGACTCATAGCGACCCTACAAACAACAAGCTAAACACAATTGTCAGTGATTCTCTGCTGTTCATAGGGTTTTCAATGGCGGACTGATTTTTGGGAGTGGGTTCCTGGATCTTTCTCCCAGCACGTTTAGATACACTACTCAAATTAACATACTTAGTCAAAGAACCATATCATAATTTATTAGTATGATAACTTATGGGGGGCTCTAAGGATATACCTTATATGGAATCTATCTTATTTCACATATAACAAAGAGGTAAGAAGAAGGCAAAACAAAGAAGTCCTTCCAGAAGTTGTGATGAAGCTTCTGTTATGATTTTATCCAAGGATACATTCAAATACGAGAAAGGGACAACTTGCTTTTATATGTGGGAACTAAGATAGTTTGCATTTGTTAATAAAAACTTATTCATTTCTTCCAAGAGAATTTACAGTGAAAAATTCCATCATTTATTCTCTTCAGATTAGTTTCTTAATTTTTTTCTGTTATTATTATTATTATTTTTTAAATCTACTTGCTAGAACATACTAGATTCTAGAGCTCCAGAAAATAAGAAAGTAGAAACTGAAGAAAGGGAGGAAAAGTTTTAGTTTCATGTTTTATGGTTTGGAAGTTCACTTGGTGGGCAGGCTGACACCACTGGGAATTCTGCTCCAGACCCATCCTTCCAATGCTCTGCTTAGGAGACCTGCTGTGGCCTCAGGAGCCTACATAGCACAGAGGGTCAGCCCTGAGAAAACCTGGACATCGTTCCATCATAATGCCACCAACTTATGTTTAGTTTTTGACCTGGCTACCCTAATTGTCACTACATTCCTTGCTTTGCCCAAAATGAAGGCCAAGATTCACAAGTCTCTTGGAAACCTCCCTGATTAGCTCTGGTTCTTTCTGTTCCCAGACTTGTTCTGCATTTTCTTCCAACTTCATTTCAAAACCTGTGAAATGGAGCTAGGTAACAACCTAGGGAGCAGCTAAAAGTGAATAAGTGAATCTATTTCCACTAAGAGCAGACTCTAAAGCCTTCTCTTATAAACCTGTAAATAGGTTGTTACCTAAACTTTGTCAGCTGAGCTTGGAACTTGGGACATATTTATCTACCCGCTCTACCACATCTCAGTGTTTTGCTTCCAAGACTATCCCACAATAACACATGGTAAAGCTTATTTCTTGTAAAAACATGTAAAAACAGTAGAAGGTTTTCTCACTCCATATATTGCTACAGTACAAAACAAATGTCAAAAATCTAGCTTGAAACCTAGTGCTCAAAGGAAAGCAAGGTGTAGGAGATAGGAGGATGGATTTGATATTTATAATAGCTAACAATGACTGCAGACTTCTTGCCGTGTAGACAACACATACTTCCTACCAATGTAGATACTTTAACAGTTGAGAAAAATGGTGTCTCAGGATTTGTGATTTTTCCAAGAACATATTAGTACCAAGAGTCAGAGCTGGGAGTAGGACACGTGTTTGTCTGCTTGCAAAGCCTAGGCTTTACCTATGATGTGTTTTTTGTAGAGATTATGAAGAAAAGCCTCTGTATACTTCTGAGGCTCTTGATATCACTGGCTTATTATTAAGCCCAATTTCCCTAAACACACAAGACTTTAGTTTTTAATATTTTTATTATTGCAGATTGTACTTTTCACTTACACATGGGATGATAGAGTTGAGAAATTGCCTGGGAAAGTGAGTACTTAAGCAGGTGATGGAAAACAGTCCCTGGGTTGTGCCCTTCCTGGGAGCCTGGCCCAGCTCCAGAGGCTGTTGCCAGGAGAGGGCTAGGGGTTGGGGAGGGAGCTTTAGCCTCTCTTGAGCTGGTCTTAGAAACGGCAAGAATCCTTGCACTGGGGAGCTCCTCTTGGTTTGTGAAAAGGTCATAAATTGTGTAATAATAACATTTGTCACACAGATAACAAGTGACAGAACTAGAATTAGAATTCAGGTCTGTGTGAGTTCAAGGCTTAGGCTTTAAGCCCTCCTTCTTTTGATGCTTCTGATTACTGTGACTGCAGATGCATCTATGAGGTCTATCTCGAGGGTGGTTATGGGTTTTAGAAATATTCCAGAGACTTCCATTTGTAAGCATTCATCTATAAAGAGATCATATTTCTAGATTTAGATACTGATCTATACTTAGGTCGGATTTGTGCAGTTTTAAAAACCTTTCTTCCACTAAACAATATGCCCTGTGTCTTGATGGAGCCTGCTGTGTCCTTTGACATTCTTTTTAGTGAAGTGAGGAACTTACTGCATTTGTATGGAGATAACTCAAAGGTAAGGCAAAGTCTTGCTCAGAAACAAAAGCACTGGGTAAGTTTCAGCTGATGTACACTGAGTTCTTTCCAATGAGATGGCAACGCTTTGGGCTTAAAGGTTCCAAAGCTTTCATTAAAGTGATGTGGAACTGTATGGTTTCTAGGTTTTCAGTGACTTTTATAGTTCAGGACATTGATATCCAGAGAAGGTCACATAGCAGTAAATCCTGGATACCCTATCTAAATTCATATTTGAGAGACTCAAAGCTCATGCTGTTTTCAACATGTGGTACTGCTTTCTGAGTATGTGAACACTCATGTGTACACACAAATACCAGTGTGTGAGTGGGCTCAGAGGTGAGGATAATGACTTCGAAGCTCAGCCTTTGCTTACCTGAAAACTGCATTATTTGCTGAAAATTAGGTTTTCAAGTAGTTCTGTAACATTGAAGTAATTATTGAAGTAATAATGTATTTGAATCTCAGTTTCCTTGTGTTTGAAAGTGGGCTCCTAATATATTTGTGGTATTATAAGGATTAAAGACAATTGTATAAATATAAATCTGTATGAGAGTCGATAGATGTTTAAAAATGTTATCCATTATTAATTTCTAAAAGTAATCTTGTTTTTACTAAGCATTATTCTATTGGATAACATCTCTAATTTTTTCCTGCCATGTGTCTGTCAGCTTGCCATGCTGTGGGGATTTGCCTGTGGCAGTGATGCTGGAAGCTATGCCACTGGTGTTTCAGATACCAGCAGGGCCACCCATGGTGGACAGGTTTCAACTGAGTTTACTGACGAAGACAGACTAGGGAGAAGGACTCAGCAGCCCATTCCCAAAATGATTAGCCATTGAAAAACTTATGAATAACAGAGAAGCACTGTCAAGTATAGTGTTGGAAAATGACCCTCCCCCACCCCTAGCAGGAAGGCATTCAAGAAACAACTGGGGAAGAGTTGCCTCCTCAAAGTAGACTCAACCTTAATGGTAGGAATGGAGTAAAGTCCCTGGGACCTCCTTTTACTGATGTGGCATGCCTTGAAATGAGAAATGAAAAGAAACACAGTGGCTGTAACATTGAGATCAAACATAAAAACACTTGTGTACATGGCACAGTGTTGGGTAGTGTTTTGTCCTGCTGTTCTCAGGGTCACTATGAGTTGGATCCAACTCAATGGCATACAACAACAACAAAAAATAATAGTTTCACCAACAACCATAATAATAGCAATCATGGTCACTAAAATGTATTGCCTTCTTTTAACACATCAATTGCCAAGCCCTTTTTCTCAGCATGTTTATGCTAGGCAGATTTATCATTGCTGTGACAAATACCTAAAAGAAACAATTTAAAGGATGAAGATTTTATTTTGGCTCACTAGTTTCAGAGGTGGGGCTGGGATTTAGCTCAGTTGGTAGCGTGCCACTCTGCAGTCTCTGAGTTCCCAGATTTGATTCCCAGAACCACAAAAATGGGAGAAGGACGTGGCAATCCACTCCTGAGGCAATCCTAAAACAATTAGCCATTGAAAACCCTATGAGGGTTGCTATGAGTGGGATATGATTTGATGGCTCTTGACAATAACAACAAGAAATTTCAGAGGTCCATCATGGTGGGGAGGGGATGGTGGCGTAGAGCAGCTCATCTCATGGTGGCCAGGAAGCAGAGAGAGAGGGAGAAGGAGAGAGAGGAGTGGGTAGGGGGTGGAGAGCAGGAGACAGTGGTGGGGGTAGGGGGTGGAGAGAGAGAGAGAGAATATGAATATGAATGAGAATGAGAATGTTGTGCTAGTGGACCTTCTTTCTTACTCCTTTTATTCCTTCCAGACCCCTTGCCTATGGGATGCTACTGCTGCCCACATTCAGGGAAGGTCTCCCCCACACCCTCAGTTAATCCTCTCTGGGAACACCCTCACAGACACACCAAGAGGTGTGCTCAACCAATCCAATGTTGTATTTCACATATTCCTCCCAACAAGTCTATGAAGGTAGAGCTCAGTTATTCCCATCTTGGAGATGTTGAGACTGGGAATAAGAAATTAATAGGATCATCTCCTTTAGAAATGAATGTTGTACATGTTCTGTGTAGGAGTGTGTACTGTTAATCAACTGACATTAGTCAGTTATAGAAATTCATCCATAAAATACACTTTTCACAGTGTTACCCTTTTGATGTCACAGAAGAGACAGTGCTTTTTGCACAGCTATATAAATGACTGCCACTTGCCTTGGAAGAAGAGTTCCTGGGCGCCCTCAGCCTAGTTGAGAAGGTCTCCATTCCAAAGCATTTACTGGTGCTCTTGTGTTTTTCAGGTCATATTTTCCCATCCTTGCTGGGGACTTGTTTCATGGCAGGACTTTATAAGATATCCTTGCCATTTAGGCGGAATGTGATATGAGTCATTAAGTCATTTCTGGTACATCAGGAATATTGTTTCATGTCATTATGTCATTCCAAAGGGCAGGGGAATGGGAGGAGCTAGCCTTTGTTGCTTGCTTGTGTGCCCATCACACCAGCTTAGAAACAAGTCAATGATCATATCAGATGGGCTACTTTAGAAACCTAGAGGAGAAATGCTTTTCTTCGTTGACTTTTAGAAGGTCTTGTTCAGATTGGGGATGGGGAGATATTTTTTCTTCATTTCATTTTTGATTTCAATTTGAAAAATTACAAGAAGGTACAAGTACCATAGTTCTCCATTTGGCCACCTTCTCATTTTGAATATTTTGATGCCCACAGTATATATTTTCCCATGGGCCCAGGAACCCAGTGGGTTCCTTCTGTTTGGTCATGTGGATGCTACAGCATATTGATCTTTATTTCTGAATCATTTGTCAGAGTTTTCTATTTATATAAAAATACTGTTTGTAGAAAAATTATGGCCATTTCATTTCACATCTTTGTGTTATCGCTCTTAACTACTTGTATTGGTTTGATGACAGTTGTATTTGGTTTGGATAAGAGCTTATAGATTTTTTAAAAATATAAAATAGGAGTAGAGAGTGGCTTATTTAAAGAGATTCATAGCAAAGAATCATATGGTGATTGCTAATGTGTGCCCACCCATCAGAACTAGGCTTCTCAAACTGGGTTTGAGTAGCAAGACATAGAGAAAGGGTTTTCCTTTCCATTACATAAGCTCCCAACAAAACAACTGAATAGTAACATTTCATCTTCACATTAAAACAAAGAAGTAATCTCATGGGATAAAATGCCAAATCTATAAGGATATTAAGGTAAAACATAGAACTTCAAAGACCTTTTTCACTTGCCTCGACTGAGTACACTCCCATAGATTGCCCTTCCCTTTCCAGCATGTCCAAGTCGCTCACTTTGCCTTGGACATATCACCAAAGGCTTTGCTTTGCAGTCTTTTTGAACCAAAGAATGACATTTGGTGGAACATTTTGAGAGGCCCTGGCAATTTCCTCCGTGACACTTAAATTCATTTGAGGGTATTGTGGTCTTAAAAAGAGTATCATCATGTCCTTTAGTCCTTTATCTCTATTCTGTGGAATCTCCTGGCCTGAATATAAATGAAGCTTGACATTTAGCTAGTGGATCCCCGCATTGGCAGGGGCTTTGCTCCTGTGGATGCGCTGAAGGCCTCAGGCCGATTTCCTAACTGGCGCTGGGTGCTCGCCTGCACTTTCTTCCCCTGCACCTCTTAACAACTTCACTAACTGCTCTGCAGAGTTAACGGGTATTCACGTCCCTGCCATCTCCGAAGCTGCAGAAAGCACATGATGGTAGCTAACGGGGGAGTCCTTTTCTTATACTCTTTCTTTTATATCAATAAATCCTAAACCCTCCCTTGAAGCCACCAAAAACAACTGGCAAGTCATTCTTCTGAATATATGCCCAGAGACAGGGGAACAAGTTATGTGTTTAAAAGACAATATTTAAACTGGCAAGCTTGATGGAATTAGAAATCTCTTCCTCTCTCCTTGTCTTGGTGCCTCAAGTATTTATGGCTGTATGGAAGACTCAGGAGGATGCAAATGAGTTTTGGTCCTTACTTTCCCAGAAAGCTTAGAGGACAGATGATCAATGCTATTAGGATGACATTGTAGTTTTAACATACTACTTAAAATGCACATTTTTAAAAAAAGTTTGAAACATGAGCTCACTAAGTTATGCAGGCTGCCTCTGGTCTCAAACTCATGATCCTTTGGCCTCAGCCTCCCAAGTTGCTGGAATTACAGGCGTGCACCATGGCACCTGCCTAAAATCCATGTTTTAAAGTGTAGACTTCCAATGATTGTGGAATGATTGAATGCACATATGGTGGGAGCTCCCACTGTACTTGACTTTTGCCCGATTAACATTTTATGGGACTGGGGTTTAGCTCAGTTGGTGGAGTGCAGCTCTGCACTCTCTGAGGTGTGGGGTTCAATCCCTAACACCACAAAAACTGAAGGACCTGGCAACCCACTCCTGAAACTATCCCAAAACAACCAGCCATGGAAAACCTTATAAATAGCAGAGAAGCACTGACATGGTGCCGGGCAAGGCACACTGTCGGGGAGTGTTTCATTCTGTTGTACATATGGTCCCTATGAGTTGAACCCAACTCAACAGCACCTAATAACAATAAGAAGCATTTTATTGCTACTATGTCTATGTTTTATCAACTATGCAAAGGCATTTGACTGTGTGGATTATAACAAATTATGGATAACACTGTGAAGAATGGGAATACCAGAGCACATAGTTGTACTTATGAGGAATTTATACATGGACCAGAAGGCAGTTGTTCAAAGAGAACAAAGAAACACTGGTTGTTTTAAAGTAAAAAAAAGTGTGCATCAGGACTGTATCCTTTCACAGTACCTCTTCAATTTCTATGCTGAGCAAATAATCTGAGAAGCTGGACTTTATGAAGAAGAACATAGCATCAGGACGGGAGGAAGACTCATTAGTAACCTGCATTATGCAGATGACACAACTCTGCTTGCTGAAAATGAAGAGGATTTGAAACATTTACTGATCAACATCAAAAAACACAGCCTTCGAGGAGTCAAGATGGCGGACAGACAACACACACCTTCTGTCCCGGAGCAATAAGAAGCCTCGATTAGGGGTTTAAAACACAAATTGAATAAATAGAAACAGATAATTTAGTTTGAGAGATAAAGAAAGAAACTAGGCGTACACTGAAATTAGGGATTGGGCTTCAGAGGAGCTACACAGTGGCCAGCAGCGGGACCGCC